>BSYO01000014.1:8521175-8655420 GCA_033239525.1 Nepenthes gracilis | reverse complement strand
AATAACCTTGAAAGGAAAGAAGTACAAGAGGCTAACCGGCCCTACTTACTACTCTTCACGCCTATAAGTAATGGCCCTCCCCATGACTTAGAGAGGAAGCTAGGCAAACGCCAGAAACCATAAGAACTTTGAGCCGTAACCAAGTAAAAGGTCCATAGATCCAACTAAAAGAATACTCACCCTGTTTTGATTCATGATTCTGCATGCTTGCATGCTAGTATGTATATCCTTATGAAATTATGTATGTATGATACTTGTTCTGCTTCGGGATTTATCATTCGTAATCGCATGTTTAAAAGAAAACCATGACATTCAAAATCGATTTTATAATTGATTGTCGACTTTTATGAACTCGATAATCTCATGAAAAGACTTCAAACTTTAAGGAAAGAGCTTCGGATTTGAATGATTAAGAACTCCGTCCCCTTTGGAGCTTCGGATTTGAACGGAAAAAGAACTTGATTTAAGAATTTCTATTTTAAAGAACTCCAACATTTGTAGTTTCATTTTGAAAGAAATTCGACTTTTAGAACTTCGGATTTGTAGAAAAGAACACCGCTTTTGAACTCGCCTATTAAAAGAACTCCACCTTTACGAAAAAGAACTCCGCTTTAAGTAAAGAAAAAGAACTCCGACTTTAGGAAAGATAAAGAACTCCTGGCCAGGTAAGAAAAAGAACTCCGGATTTTAAGTAAAGAAAAAGAACTCCCATTGTGAAAGAAAAAGAACTCCGGCTTTGTATAAGAAAAAGAACTCCGACTTTTAAGTAAAGAAAAAGAACTCCGCGCTTTAAGGAAAGAAAAGAACTCCGGCTTTGGTAAGAAAAAGAACTCCGGATTTTAAGTAAAGAAAAAGAACTCCGCTTTTAAGGAAAGAAAAAGAACTCCGGCTTTGTGTAAAAAAAGAACTCCGGCTTTTAAGGAAAGAAAAAGAACTCCGCTTTGAAAGAAAAAAGAACTCCGGATTTTAAAGAAAGATCACTCCGAATTTTAAAAGAAAAAGATCACTCCGGATTTTAAAAGAAAAAGATCACTCCGGTTTTAGCACTTCAATTTTAAAGAAAAGCTCCCTCGGTTTTAGAGCTCCGGATTTTGGACAAATCACCATGTTTTAAGAACTCCGGATTTCAAAAGAACTCCGCCCTTTCAAAAGAACTCGGTTTTGCATTGTTTTAAGAAAAGAACTCAAGCGCCGATAAGAGAGCTTCGGCGCTTGGAAACTCCGTCCATCGCTTGAAAAAAACGACTCGGCTTCTGCTTTCAAAGGACTTTGGCCTATTGATTGAAAGAGAAACTCCGATTTTCTATTTAAAATGGAACTACGGCCCCGTATGCCGGGTTAAAGGCATCACCTCCCACCCCGGGAAGCATAATGAGGGAATGGCATAAGACTTTTGGAGTACGGCCCCCTATGCTATGTTAAAGACATTACCTCCCGCCCCGGGGAGCATAATGAGGGGGTACGGCTTTAGGTTGTAAGATTTCACACCAACCGTCCTCGATGTTGGCCAGATTCTCGATGTTTTTAATGGGTTTTCAGCAGACAAGACAAGAAGAAAAAGACTAAGAAAATTCCGAACTAAAGGACATGATGATTTTAGTATGATTGATATATACGCTTATATATATGTTTCTGTTCTTTGTTTTCTGCATGTGAGTATTCTCACTGGTCAGTCTACTTTTGTTATTTTCGATGACGAAAGGCTCATGGAGGACAAAGTTGAGTAGAACATTATAGTGTAGCCAATAGTCCGGTTGGCCGGAGCTGATTAAATGAAGAGCTTGTTTAATTATTTTGATATTTTGTGGAGACTTGTAAAATGATTCGCTGTTGAGAATTTATGGATGTTAGTCATGTTTTCGTGATTCCTTTTGGATAAATGAAATTTATAATTCTAGTATGCATCTCCGTTTCAAGTTGAAATCAAAATCGGAAGGCCAGCTCAAGCAGTTCGACCCCGTGAAGTCCTAAATGAAAGTAAAATTGTTATATCCATTAACGTTATTAAGACCCAATGGCGATTTACGTTAGATTTAAGTGCGAGCCGTCACAAGAGGGGTCTCCACATTTTGTTTACTATAGAGCTCTACGAGATAATAGAGGCTTTGGAGATTCTCATCGCCCATCTCCATCCAAAGGCATTTAGGTACTTCGTCTCTCTCTCCGTGCATCTTTCTTTCACCATCAAGGGCTTTGTTTAGATGTGAGGACAATTAAAGTTGTTTTTCGGTTTAATCAGGTTGGCGATTGGATTTCGTTCACCTCTAAAAAGGGGTACAAAATAAGTAGAGGGAATCCAAATTTAGTAAAGGGTTAAAAGGACTGATATTTTTTTATTGTGGTCCTTTTGATTGGATCCTCGCTAATAACTGAAAATTAGCTAATTCTACTTATTTTGGTAAAGTCTTGGAAATAGAGGCTTTTATGGACAAACCATTAACAAATTTAATAAAGGAAAATTCTGTTGAACTTTGAAAGACGGATAATTTTCTGACCCAAAGGGCACTCGCTAAAGTTAACTGGGAGGTTAATGTGGGCGGAGAGGCCATTGCCAATGTGCCTCACTATAGTTCCAAAAGAAATGTTGGGGAGCTTTTCATTCGAGACTCTCCGGGAGTAGTGGTCAGGAAGGCTGGTTCCCTTGTTTTGGTCTATCCTTTTTGGCCCCTTTTGTCATTATTGAGAGGGTAGTTGATGAGGCTTGTGATGAGATGACTACGATGGAAGTTGGTGAGCCGTCTCAGAGGCCTAACCTAATTCTTTCCTCATTAGGTTGCCAAATTTTTGAAGAGGCACCTGTATTTATTTTAGGCGGTGAGGCTCCCCCACCTATTTCTTTGGAACTAAGGGACCCTGTGCTTTGAGGCGTGAATATGGAAGAACTAATTGCTACTCCATTTATAGCCAAGTATGGGGTCCTAATTTTTTTAGTTCGTCACCCGATGATTCCAATTCCGCTCCTCTTGTTGTCTCGATGGCGGAGCTTGCCAGTAATAGAGAAATGACAGAGGAAATGTCTGCTAATAATCATAAGGCTTCTGCGGAGACTCCTAATATTTGTCTTTTTCATCAGAGGGCCTAGAGGCAGAAGAGGCCCCTGAAGTTGGTTTCCAGCCATCAGAGTACTCTGGGGACCCAAATGCCTTCTCTACTCCTCCCAAATTTATAATTCCTCTTCATTGTCGTTCCTTACCCCTTTTGTGTTGGAGGACTCCATCGGTTTTTGAGCATGAGTCATCATCATATCCCTTTTTAGTGAGGAATCTTTTGCTCATGAGGTATTGCCCATTTGTCCCTTCATATTTAAATTTTATCTTGATATTGTTACATTTGATTGAATATTCTATTTGTCTGGCAGTCCCAGGAATTGTTGTGCTTGGTTAGGGACAAGTTGCTCAGGTGAGGCATCAAGATTGTCCATCTCTCCTGATCATACATCAATCCTGCAGTGCATAGGAAACTAGAGATCCATGTTAAAGCTGCTGTAACTGAGGACGAACAACTTTAGGACCAAGCAACTTTTCTAGAGAAGAAATTATCCGAATAGATGGCGAGATCTCAAGAATTGTTAGATGAGAATACCATAGCTGCAGATAGGATTGCCTTCCTTGAAAACAAGTTTCAAGAAGCTGGGTGTCGGTCAATTTTCAACACAAATCTGATTGCTAGTCTCTAGAATAAGTGTGCTTGGCTCGAGAGAGAGTCGAGGAGGCATTTTAGGCCCGAGGAGGTTGATCCCATCTTGGATGGTAGTTCCACAATGTTTTTTCCCTCTATAGGTGGATCATCTCCTAGTTGCCCCAGATTTTTCTTTAGGATGTCTTGATCTGAGAAATTCTAAGACTTCTCAGAGTTCTGAAATTAGAAATTTTTTGGAGCCATGTGAGGACTTGTCATCTAGGCCCCGTTTGGCTCTCAGCCTTAGGAGATTAAGTTGCTTGTGCCTTGGTGTGGAATAATTTGGTGGATTTCCTTTTGTATTGACTTAGGGTTTATGGATTGTATGTATGTAACCATGTATATTAAGTAATCAGCTAGATTTCATTTATCATTGTTACAGATGTTGCTTCTATTTACGTTGTACTTTGTTCAATGAATTCTTCATTTTTCTACTAGGTGATGCTACAATCTTTGTCGAGATTTATTGGACCCTAATCCATGGACCATGTATGATTGATGGTGCCTATTTCATGGAAGGGCATTGTGGCATTCATGCTGAGAAGCCCCCCTAAGGTTTTTATAATTTGGTATATGATTGGACCTTTCGAAAGGGATTGAACCATTTATCCTAAAGCCCCTTGAGTCCCTGAATAATTATCAATGTCTGATCACTTTTTGGGTGGTACAATTGTATTAACTAGTGTTGTGACCACATTTTTACATGGGTTATTTTAGCATATGAGGAGTGTGACCCTCGTTCACCCGCTTAGGTCAGTCATGGACATTATGGATCACACAAGCACACAAATAAACAACTAATACAAGAAATTAAATGTAGTTTGAGTATTATTAAAAGGTTAAATATAATATACAAGCATCCCATAAGATATAACTAAGACATACCACCAACCTTTACATACTCAAGAATGGGTTTACTGATAGTATTTTTTAAGGTGAAGGGCATTCCAGGCCATTTGGAGTAATTTCTCATTTTGAGTATGTAATTTATGGGCACTACTTCGGAGAATAGCTGATATTAGACACGATCCTTCCCAATTGGGGGACAACTTATTCCTATCGACAATCTTACCTACAACCTCAATGATCCTTAGAACTAGATCCCCCACTTCGAATTGTTGCACCTTCACCATTTTGTTATAGTACCATGCTACTCACTATTGGTAAACAGCTTTCCGTAGTCATGCTGTGTCTCTGACTTCTTTGAGTAAGTTGAGGTTCTCTCTTAGGAGTTGAGAATTGTAGTATGGGTCGAAACTTTCGACTCGAAAGTTAGGCAGTTTGATCTCCACTAGAATGACTACTTCAATTCTATAACATACGCTAAATGGTATTTCTCAAGTCAGTTTCCTGGGGGTCATCTGGTAGAACCATAGTACGGATGGGAGCTCATCTGTGAGGTTTCAGATTTCAAAATATAGTAATTAGGAAGTAATTAAGTTAATATAATCAAGATTAGATTTAAACGTATATGAAAAATTAGCATCAAAAGTAAAGAGAGGAGTCAGGAGGCCCGGTGCCCGAGTGGCACCCGAGGTGCGCCTAGGGCGAGTTTGGCAAAATAGTCACACTCGGGGCACATTTAGCAGAACCTCACTCTTGATGAGCACTCAAGCGCGGCCCTTCGGTAGCCTTGGCGCTCGACCCACGCTTGACTGGCATTCGAGCACCAGTCTATTTATAAAAATGCGTTAGAATTTTCACGCGTTATTTTGCAATGGTCTAGAGAGAGAGGAGAGATAGAGAATGCAAAGGAGAAGAGAGAGAAGGAGGAAATCAAGGCACCCGAGTTCGAATCCAGCTTAGAACTAGTTAGAAATGTGATAAATCTGGTCAAGATGAGTGCACTCAAATACTTTTGTTCATCTCTTTTCACTTTTTGTCCTAATTCATTTGGATATTTTTGTCCTGATACCCATCCATGTTTTTATTTTCATAATATCCATGTATTGAACATGTAAATATTTTGATTTTATGTCAATATGTAAGATTTGTTCGGTATTTTGTCTCACAAAATGCTAACCTTCGCCCCTTTGATGTTACCCGTTTTATTTGTAATTTTACATGATTTGGCTTTAGAAATTGTGACCTCATATTGATTTGATGATCAGATTTGATGGAATCCATATTGCATTCCTGTTATCTAGTTATCCTTATAGCTTTTGGATCGTGGACACAACATGTTATTGTGGCTTACACAATGGTTGGTATATTATTCGCTATTAATAATCTTATATATTTGTTATTATTATCCGAGATGCTTGTATTCCTCTATCGTTGATTATAATTACTTGTTGGGTATTCTACATACTTTTGTATTTTATATTGATTTTAGAGTAGATAAGTTGACATCAGGATAGAAGGGATTGCATAGCGCTGTGTAGAATCCAGATAAAGGTAATCTCAAAAAATTGAGCTTCTATGATAAGATATTGGAAATTATTTATTGGTTTATTGGCTCTTATATATTTATCAGGATTATATTTCTAAAGACTTGACATTATAGTAACTGATGGATTTCTATTTTCAGTAGTTTATTATTAGTGATGTTTATTTAATGATGAAATTATAATAATAATTTATGGTGTTATAAATTTAGTGATTCGATGATTTTGAGTTCACTTATATTAATTAATGCTATAATTCTATGACGTGTAATTAAGGAATTCAGATGATTCAAGATTTTTGCTTGGACAGTCCGAGTTGGGTTCAAAGACTCGAACTCGGGTTGTTACACTTCAATCTCTTATAATCAGAATAAACTATAAATTTATTCCTATACAAATAATGTCTCCAAATTTTCAATGCGAAGATCACAGCTACTAATTCTAAATTATCGGTGGGATAATTCTGCTCATGAATCTTCAATTGCCTTGACTAGTTGGCAACTACCTTACCTTGCTGCATGAAAATGTATCCAAAACCCTTCTTAGAAATATCACAATATACAATAAATCCACTTGATCCATCAGTGATCGACAACACGGGCATTGTCGTTAATTTCCTTTTCAACTCCTTGAAGCTATCCTCACAGTCACTATCCCAAACAAATGCCATTTTCTTCCGTGCCAATCGAGTCAAAGGCATTGCAGTCTTCAAGAAATTCTCCATAAACCGTCAATAATATCCTTCCAGACCCAGGAAACTCCGCACCTCAACAACACTTGTTAGTCTCTCACAATCGGCCATCATTTCGACCTTCTTCGTTTAATATCCTGGATCTCCATTTGGATTATTTTAATATTAATTATAATTTTAGATAATTTGAATATCACGAAAACTAATTAAATATTATAAAATTTTGAAGGATATTTAGATAAGTTGGGCTGGCGATCAAAGTGTGCCTTACTATTGTCCGAATATCGATTTGGATTATGAAATAAAAGAAAAGAAAAATAGAAATATAATATATATATATGTAAAAAAAAAAAAAGAAGAGAAGGAAATCAAAGGCGGTGTTAGGGAGAGAGAAAAAGAGGGAAGAAGAGAAGAGAGGGGAAATGAGAGAGAGGAGACCAGCGCCGGCTACCACCGCCGTCGTTGCTAGAGGTGACGATGCCAGAAATGGAAGCCGACGAAGCCCTTTCCATGATGCTACCTTTTATTTTGTGTGCTAGTGTGAGTAGAGGAATAAATCACAAGGCAAAGTGAAAACTGTCGCCATCTGTCGCCGCCGTTGCTGAAGGAAATCGAATGAAATTAAGGGAAGTAAATCATTCTCTTCTTCTTATGGATGCTAATTTTGGGGCAGCATGTACCGTTTTTGAGAGAAAATGGGTTAAAGAGGCATTGTGGAGAGAGGAGTAGTTGACGACTGCATGTGTCGCCGACATGGTTGCCGCCATCTGTGAAGGAGGACGTGAAGAGAGAGAGAGGTAGAATGTGATGCGGTTGAGGAGAGAGAAAGGGCACACATCGGCACAGAGAGGGCCCGATTCGGGTACCTCAGAGCATCTTTTTGGTAAATCTACTTTGAATAAAGTCGAGACAAGTATCCTCTAACCTTATCTTTGGTCTAATTTTATGTCTGATAATGTTTGGTTATTATTTAAAGATTTTACTAACATGCATATTAATTTTATACACCCAATCTATTTATTTTGTACATGTATGTGTATTTTACCGGTTGTTTGGTGGTTTTATACTATATTTGTGATTTAGAGGGTTTTTGGACACCTCAATAGTATATATATTTGTGTATTCATATGTTTTGGAGCCATGAACTAGGCCTTACATCGATCCACATGTAAGCTGCCAGGGGCAAGGTCATTATGGGGCCATAGCGGTCCGAGACCCAAGGGGTCTTTATATGTGATCTGAGGCATGAGATTTGCATGGTACCGCTCCCGACGGGAAGGCTTAGTCCCGACGGCGACTATGTGATATGTGATCTCCCTTCCGCCGGTAGGAAGGTGAGATTTGATGTAGTTGACCTACCCCATACATTTTAATGAGAATCATCATAAGCAATTGACAGAAAACTAATATATTTGGACATCCTAATATATATAACTAAACTTAAGGTTTCACCCAAAACCGTGGGTGGTAAAATATAGTGAGCAAGTTTCTAATCTATGTGAGATAAAGTACATAGATGGGCTTGAGTTGCTGGCTTAAATTGTAACTAGGCCTTGAGCTGTCGGCCTAAAATGCAGCCAATATAGCCATGGTTATCGGATGAAAGTAACCATTTCTCAAGTTGGTCTAATAATCTTTGGTTCTTTGATTTCGTGCATACTTTTTATTTCTACATGCATTTTGGTGGATTATGATTTAAGATACGTAGATTGGCTCACAGGTGGGTAATAGGAATATCTCGTGACGTATCGATATATGTTAAGCTCGGAAACGTATTTTATATTTATATGTTTTGGTTTTAAACTCTGATTTCAGCATATGAAATATGAGCTTTGAATCCGAATGATGGTATGTGTTCCATGCGGATGTGGTGACGGTTGTGGTTATGTGATGTGGCCTCAGATCATATGATATGATATAGTTCATGAGATTTGACTGGATTACCATTTGTTATGATTATGTCCCTAATGGATTGTTTGATACGGAAGATGATTTAGTACGAGACATCTCCTTAATTTACAAGGATTTCATGGACCTTGTGTTTGTCTTATATGGTTATTTTGTAATATCCCTTTCTCTGATTTATATGTACTGTTTTATATGACAATGATACTTGTTGAGCCATCGGTTCATGTTTTCATATTTTATCTCTCCAAATTAGTGGTTTGGATATGATTGCAGGAGTTTAAACTCGATCGAAAGTAATGTTGCTTATCTGGTGAGTATAGCTAGTTATGCCTATTAGGTTTTTGATCTCGGGGGTGTATTTGGCTATGTTAGCCAGACGTTGGCCGTGGATCATGTATCGAGAATTGTTGATTATTTATGTTATGTAAATGAGTTGTTGTTTTGCGGATATCCTCTCATTGACTTTAAGGACGGTAGGTAATATATTATATTATTCGGATTTATATCTGATAAGATCTTGTACAAGTTTTATTATATTTGGTCTTATATATATATGAATTGTCATCCCAGGGTCGGGTTTGTCATTTTGGATGTTAAAATTTTATATATTAAATCAAATTATTATTATTATTGACTTGCATATGTGTTCTTGGGTCCTAACACTTCGGATCCACAAGTATGCAACCTTTAGAAATACTATGACCCAAAAAGGAAACCTCCTCAAATAAACAACTGGCATTTCTTCAATTTAATATACAACTGGCAATCAATCAAAGTTTGCAATGCAATCCTCAAATAAACCTCACGCTCCTCAAAACATTTTGAATAAATCAAGATATCATCAATAAAAATACCATAAACTGATCTAGGTATGACTAAAAGACTTGATTCATCAAATCCATAAAGGATGTCGGCACATTTGTCAATCCAAATCGCAACACCAAAAATTTAAAATGACTGCATTGCATCCTGAAAACCGTCATGGGAATATCATCCCACTTAATCCTCAATTGGTTGTATCCAAAATACAGATTAATCTTAGAGAAAAATATGAACTCCTTGCAACTGATCAAATAAATTATCAATCTTTGGGAGGGGATACTTATTATTAATCATGATCTTATTTAGCTCTTGATTATCCACGCACAATCTCATCGATTTGTTTTTCTTCTTCACAAATAGGATGAGTGCTCCCCACCATGAAACATTTGGCCGAATGAATTTTTTCTCTAACAAATTCTATAACTGCCGCTTCAATTTCCTCAACTCAAATGGCACAATTCTATCTTGAGCCCTTGAAATCGATGTAGATGTAGGCACAACATCGATAGCAAACTCAATTTCCCAATCTAGAGCTGATCTAAGTAAATCCTTTAAAAAAACATCCTCAAATTCAAAGATGATTGGAATATCCTTAATGGCCACAGAGTGACTCCTAGATGTGATCATGTATGCCAAATAAGCATAGCAACCATCTCTCATTAGATTATCCACGTGCAATGTTGAGATCAACTCTAAAGCCTCCTTACTGATCCTTAAAACTCGAAAGACTCATATATCAAATTACAAAATAAAATTATCTTACTAAAACAAGCTATGGTAGTGTGATAACATGCCAGCTAATTTATCCCTAAAATCACATCAAAGTTCAATATATTAAGCAAAATCAGATCCATCAACAATTCATAGCCACAAACTCAAATCAGACATCAAGGATACACAATATTAGCCAATAAGGATTTACCCACTGAGGTAGATATCATCAATGTACAATTTAGATATTTGGGAGGCACACATAAATTATATATAAATTTAGGGGAAACAAAAGAGTGTGTAGCCCTGAGATCAACCAAAATATGCGCTAAAGGATCAAAGACATGCAACTTACCTTCCATAACCGAGGAATTGGCTCTAAAATCACTAGCTAAGGCTGCAAATGCCCTACCGAGAGCTATCTACCTCCTCTCTGGACGCCTATGCATCGGTGACTGACAATCCCTCGCATGATGGCCCACCTAACCACACCCGAAATAGGCCCCACACTGATGGAGACAAGTTCATCCAGCGTGATTTTTTTCACAATATTCGCAAGCAAATCTCATGAACTAAAACTTCGAAGGAGAAGACTTTACTTCTACTGATTTTCCTTTATCTTTGCTTGACTTTCCTTATTTCGACTCCCAGGTATCAAACGAGATATCTAATGAGAGACTCCACCCTTTGAGTTTTGGCCTCTATGCTCTGACTTCTTTTGAAAATGCTTCTGTCGAAGCTACTCGTGCTTGATCAATAGGGCTTGATCCAGCACCTTGCTATAAGTCCGCAATCGGAGTGGCACCAATTGCTTTTGAATTGAGTCTTATAGACCTTGCAGAAATTTCTGAGCTCTCGAGAACTCCGTTGTGACCAAATGGGGAGTAAACCAAGATAACTCTTTAAACTGCATGTTGTACTCAGCTACTAACCAGTCCCCTTGCTGCAGCCTGTTGAACTAAGCTCCTTTAATCCCATGGTTGTTTAATGGAAAGAATGTTTCCAAAAATGCCTCTTGAAAGACATCTCAAGTGATTTCCCCATTATCTTAGCCCAAGATATGGCGCTCGGAGTCCCACTATTTAATAGCATCGCCATCCAATTTGTACATGGCAAATCTTACTTTGTCATCGTCAAAGCAATCAATAACCTCAAACACTCTCTCCATCTTCTTTAACTAGTCCACTACTTTAATCAAGTCAAATTCTCCCAAGAACTTAAGAATGTGCTTGCCTTTGAACTCCTAAACTATTCGGATGCTGCTTGCTCTCTCTTCTCTCTGCACTCTTTCTCTCTCCTCCTTGACTACTGTGCGAAATGACAGACCGACCCATGTGTTGCCTTTTATAAGCAGATTGTCACTAGAATGCACCTCAGGCGTGGCTCGAGCACCTACTCTTAGGAAGGATCGCGCTTGAGTGTGCTTCAGGCGTGCCTCAGGCGAGGTCTCTCAAGTAACTTGGTGCTCGAACGTGCCTCAGGCATGCCTCAAATGCAGGCTCCCTGGAATTGGCGCATGAGCGTGCCTTGAGAATGCACCAAGCACCATGCTATTGAATAAAAAAATCCTTCAAAATTTTATAATATAATTATTTCAAAACACATTTAATTAACTTAAAATTATAATTAATATCAAAATAATCCAAATAAAGATCCAGGATATTACAGAATACTTTATTTAGAACCCATCTAGAGTCACCAAGACTACGACAGCCCGGTTTCTCATTCGGGAGGATGACCCATTAACATACATGATCCATATTAGAGTTTCCTCATGGAGAAGGCCGTGTTTGTCCTCTTCTAAGCTTTCTGGAATTAAAGGTTGTTGTTTTGTCTATAAAGTCTATGAGAGCTTGTCCCTTTATGGATGGTCATTCTTGGAACTCTATGCCAAATTCATCTAACTCTATAGCCCATTTTATAGAAAGTCTGGATACTTTTGGCCTCTACAAGATCCCTTTCAATGGTTGGTTGGTTAAGAGGATGATTTTATGGGCCTGAAAGTATGGGGGAGTTTTCTCGCTGATTAGAACAAAGCAAGAGTGACCCTCTCGACCAATAATTACCGAGTCTTTGTATTTGTTAAGATCTTACTAACATAGTAGATCGGTTGTTGTATTTTAGTTTCCTACCTAATTAGGATTGAACTCAATATAAAATCTTAGATAGTCAAGTAAGGGTATAATTCTTTGCCTTCTTTAGGAGAGACAGGAGTGGGGGATTAGTGAAGTATTATTTTAGCTCTCGGAAGGGTAATTGATATTCTTCCGTGTGATAGAATGGATTTTTTTTGTCCTCAATTAATTCCGTTAAGAACAGAAATAGAAACCTAAACCCAATGAACTACTTAAAGTTCTACGAAAAAACGGACAAAATTTCCCTCCAAATTGGGCTAAACAGAAATTATAAAACCTGCTTATACATTGTAGACATACAATATAATGCTATAGACTCAATCAACAGACAACCTCATCACAATTATAGGATCACAGACACTATACTATCTCCCTATGGCTTATATTCACGTTTCCTATCCACTATATTAACAATTCAGAATTGAGATGCCAACTAGGATCTGTACAGAATATCAAGAAAATATATAGCGAAACTAGAACTATTAACTTGCAGAAGCATAGTTTTCAGTGTCATCACATACATCACATGCATTTCTTAATACAGAGTCCATATACATAAAATCTGTATACAAAAATCATTTATCAAAGTCAGGTCTTTACATCCAACTGTTTCTTTTTAATGACTCCAAAATGCTTCGGATCTCTAGAAGTCTTCAGATAAGACTTTAGATTACTCCTCCTCGTCCAGCACAAGCTCTACAGTCTTATCTGACGGAAAAAAAATAGTAAAATAGTGAATCGATGCCCAACAAGGTACATGTAGGTATACAGTAAAACTTTTATACAGAACAAAATGCAGTTGAATAGGTACAGATGCAAATTCAAGCATGAATGCTATAAAACAGTAATTTACAGAAAACCATATCAGAACATAATTGTAGAAGATTTCAGGACTATCAGGGAACGGTAATAGGTATGTAATCACAAGAAAGGCACAATCCGAATGAAATCAAACCTCGGAAAATAAGAGATTAGTAAACAGGCTTCAGAAAGCAAAAATTGGTAAATAGGTTTCACAAAGCAGAAATTGGTTTCAATTCTATAAATTATAGAAAATCCTTTTCCTATTAGAACCGGACCCAACTAGTAGACCCTACTAGCGGAGGGGGCAAATAATTGAAGATAGATTGTGTTTGCATACAATCAAAGCCAGTAACAGTCGTCCCATTTCATGGGATATCCCTTCACGCGGGATTGATGACAACCATACCGCTGACATGATACTACCATCTAGGTTAACGCCCTGAGGAAGGGTAGACCACATACAACTCCATGAACAGAGTTATCCTCGATTATTACCATAACGTTCTAATGCATGCCAGAGAACCTAACCTGATAGTATATCAGCCATGGGTGCTAATTAACAGTATCAAAAATATTTTTCCTTCTTATTTTATAATTGAAAACCCTTTTTAGTTTTAGAAATTAGTAAAAGTATTACAATAACTCTTTAGTCGGGCTTTAGAATATACAAGAATGTTAAAAACCCTTCAATATCGCCGCACTTACACATAAAATGTTATAAACCCTTCAAATTTTGTTTCAAAATATACAATATCGGTCTAAAACCCTTCTGTTTTGCTTCAAAGACCTGATAATTTATCAAGATAAGTCCGTAAAATTTCCCTTAAATGATTATATCGTGCTTTATCTCAGTACAAATTAACTTTTATATAACAGAAATTACGGGTAGAAACAGTTAAATCTCTTCAATTTCGTGCTTAGGGTTTCGTCAAAATTATCGGACGATAAACGGATACCAAACGCATGCATTTTCATGAAATTGAGGCCAGGTATTGCAGTATATATATATAAACATGAAATCTGTCAGAATAATTTGCAGAAGCAGGTTTTATTTATACAGAACATGGAGAAACATGCATTTAAAGTATAAATACCATTTTAGGGTATAGAATAGCTGTAAAAACAGGAAATAACGTTTGAGGTACACTTGCCTGAGCTCGATCTACAGTTACCGTGACTCGGATCGGGACTAGACGGAAGATTTTCCTCCCTTTTCCCCCTTTCCTCTCCTTCATCTTCCTCTCCTCTTCGTCATTCGGTCGTGGCTAGAAAAATAAAACCCACTTTCCCCTTTTAAAACACGAAGAAGAAGGGGTACATGCATATAGCACATGACCACCACTGAGCACCGGGTCGAGCGGTGCTCGAGCGCTATATGCGTAAAAATGCACTCGAGCAGCGCTCGAGCGGCTCCCAGGACACTGCACCGCTCGAGCGCCTCGCGCTCGCATGGCCCAATTTGCCTTGTTTTACTTCATACCAATTGTTTTCACATTATTAAGCCTAAATATAAATTTTATTCATATAATTAATCCATAATTATCATGTTTCGGAATCAGGATCTCACATTCTGACCCACTTAAAGAAATTTTATCATCGAAATTAGACAGAGCTACATACCTCAAGAAAATAAGTGGGGATATTCATTTCGGATTTTCTCCTCGCGCTCCCAAGTGGCCTTCTCTTGTGAATGATTTCTCCAGAGGACTTTTATCAGGGGAATGGTCTTAGTGCGCAATCTCTAATCCTTGCGATCAAGAATATGTATCGATTCCTCGACATAGGATAAATCCTTGCTGATAGTCAAGTGCTCGTATTCAATCACGTGTGCAGGATCGTGAACATACTTCCGAAGCATTGATTCATGAAATATATCGTGTACGCCCATCAGACTTGGTGGTAACGCCAACCTGTAAGCTAGCTCCCCAATTCTCTCAAGAATCTCAAAAGGACCAATAAACCGCAGCTTTAATTTTTCTTTTGCTCCAAACCTGAATGTTCCCTTGGACGGTAAAACTTTCAGGAATACAAAATCTCCTACCTCAAAGCTCAATTCTTTCCTCCTCTAGTCTGCATAACTTTTCTGTCTGCTTTGAGTAATTTTCATATTATCATGTATCAGTTTGATTTTCTCCACAGTTTCTTTCACAATTTCAGGACCTAAAATCCTCTTATCTCCGGTCTCCTCTCAATGAATCGGTGACCTGTATTTCCTCCCATATAATGCCTCAAAAGGTGTCATGCCGATGCTAGCTAGATAACTTTTGTTATATCTGAATTCAACCAGTGCCAGATAACTGTCCCAAGTCCCCTTCGTTTTCAACACCGAGGCCCTCAACATATCCTCAAGAATCTGAATGGTATGCTCCGATTGGCCATCAGTCTAGGGGTGATAAGCAGTACTGAACTTCAATTCTATCCCCAACTCCGTATGCAGACTCTCCCAAAATCTCGAGACAAAATGGAGATCCCTATCAAACACAATAGAAACAGGAACTCTATGAAGCATCACAATCTGATTCACATATAATTAGGCTAGTCTGTCACGTGAATAGATTGTCCTGATTACCAAGAAGTGGACTGATTTGGTTAGCCGATCAACTATTATCCAAATGGCATCATGATTCCTAGGAGTCCTTGACAATCCTGACACAAAATCTATAGTAATATCTTCCCATTTTCAGCTTGGGATCGGCATTGGTTGCAGCAATCCAGAGGGCTTCCTCCTTTCAACTTTCAATTGCTGACATATAAGGCATTTCTCCACATAAGCCATAATATCCCTCCTCATATTCCTCCATTAGAAAGTTTTCTTTAGATCCAGATATATTTTATTCGTCCAGGGTGGATGGTATTCTGAGACCTGTGAGCCTCTCTCAAAATCTTTTCCATTAGTTTCCTAACGTCCAATATACATGATCGGTCTCGAAACCTCAATACCCCATTAGCTTGGACATTAAAATCAACTCAAGAGTCCCTATTTAGATCACATACTATATCCATAAGGAACAGATCATTAACTTACTTTTCCTTGACTTCATTAATCACCTCTGACTGGATCTGAAGATAAGATAGGAGCATCCTATCACCCTGAGCATAACGTTGGATATTACTCTTCTTCAGATAACCCAACATTCCCATCTGCTTAACCTATAACATAGCCACATAACCCGATCGATGACTCAAGGCATCTGCAACTATATTTGCTTTCCCAGGCTTATCTTGTATTTCACAATCATAGTCCTTTAAGAAATCAAGCCATCTCCTTTGCCTCATATTGAGTTCCTTTTGTGAAAATAGATACTTTAAGCTTTTATGATCAGAATACATAAGGAATTTCTCACTATACAAATAATGTTTCCAAATTTTTAAGGTAAAAATAATAGTAGCTAGCTCTAGATTATGGGTTGGGTAGTTTCTTTCATGCACTTTTAGTTACCTAGACCCATAAGCCACTACCTTACCATGCCGCATCAATACACATCCTAAACCTGCCTTAGAGGCATCACAGTACACCTCAAAGCCTCCTGAACCCTCTTGAATAACTAATGCTAGAGCGGTAGTCAAACGATCATTTAATTCCTGAAAACTCTAATCACATTCCTCAATCCATTTAAATTTAGCCTCTTCCTTAGCAATTGAGTCAATGGCATAGCAATTTGCGAGAAATTATCTACAAAACGCCTCTAATAACCCGTCATGCCCAGAAAGCTCCTAACCTCAGTCACAGAAGTCGGCCTGCTCCAATTCGTAACAGCCTCTACCTTCTTTAGATCCATAGAAATACCACAATTAGAAATTACATGGCCTAGAAACATCACATTCTCTAGCCAGAACTCACACTTAGTCAACTTAGCATATAGCTTTTCTTCACGAAATACTTGAAATACTATCCTCAGATGAGTTTCATGCTCATCATAATCCTTTGAATATATCAACATGTCATCAATAAAAGCTACCACAAACTTATCCAGATATGGCATAAACACCCTATTCATCAGATCTATAAAAGCAGTTGGAGCATTCGTAAGGCCAAAAGAAATAACAAGGAACTTATAATGGCCATAACGTGTCCAAAAAGCAGTCTTAGCCACATCTTCTAGCTTAATCCTCAATTGATAATAATCGGACCTCAAATCAATCTTCGAGAACACCCAAGATCCTTACAATTGATCAAATAAATCATCAATACGCGATAGAGGATACTTATTTTTAATCGTAATTTTATTTAACTCACAATAATCAACACACAGTCACTTCCTCTTAAATAATACCGGTGCACCCTAAGGATATACACTCAGTCTAATAATGCCTTTATCTAACAGTTTCTACAATTGTAACTTCAATTCCTTCAATTTAGCCGGGGCCATACGATAAGGGGCCTTAAAAACCGGACTAACACTGGGAACAATAGTAATTTCAAACTCAATCTCCCGGTGTGGAGGTAATCCAAGTAACTCCTCCAGAAATACATCCTCAAAATCACAAACTAGGATATCTTTAGCCGGCACACTATGACTCCCAGTGATGCATGCATACGCCAGGTATACTTTACACCCACTTTCCATCAAATGCTTGACATGCAAAGCAGAAATTAACACAAGCACATCCTTTTTCCTAATGCCTTGAAAGAAAAATAGTTCCATCCTAGGGATACCAAAGCAAACTCTCTTTAGAAAACAATCAATACTGACGTGGTATTTAGTGAGCCAGTCCATCCCTAAAATCACATCAAAATCACCCATGTTTAACAATACCAAATCCACAACCAAACATTTTTCATTCACCTAAACTATACATTTAGGATATACAACATCAGTAATTACAGAGAATCCAGTAGGAGTTAACACAGACAATTCATAATCCAAAACGGACGAGGCAGATACAATACAGCATGCAAACCATGGAGAAATAAAAGAGTGGGTTGACCCCAAATCAAACAACATAGATGTGGGAACTCCACAAATAGAAAGAGTACCTTCCACGACATTCATGGATGCCTCCGGGTCCTGAGCAGTTACTGCGAAGGCCTTTGCCGGGACATTAAGCTTCTTTCTTTCTAGTCTCGAAGGTAATGGACAATCTTTCACCACGTGGCTCCACTGGCCACATCTAAAACATGCTCCTGATACTTTGCAACACACTTGCCCTGGATGTTTTCTCCCACAGAAAGTATACTTAGCGGCTGATGCTCTAGAACCAGTCACTGACTGAGCTGGAACTATGCACTTCCCTTGTCAGCTATCCTAACCATCTTGGACGGTCTAAAAGATCCTACATTAGATCCAGTACTAAACCCTGCCCGGCTGGTAGTCCTCTCTGCATAAAATCTCTCCACCTCTGCTTCCTTCTCATAGATCACTGCTCTATCCAAAATTTTAGCATAAGTCTGGAGTTTCAGAATTGACAGTGACTTCCTAATATTGTCCCATAGCCATTGTTGAAACTTCTTTTCCTTTCTCAGCTCATCTTTTACGTAGAAGGGCACAAAATGGGATAATTCAATAAATCTGGTATCGTACTCTACCACCGTCATATTTCTTTGCTTCGGCCTCATAAACTCCTCTTTCTAATCTTGAAGGCTAGATGGAAAGTATTTCTCCATAAAAGCGTCATCAAATATTTTCCATATTATCTCGTCATTGGGAACGCCTAATACCCTCTTTTTCATACTTCACCGGCTATCTGCTTCACCTTCCAACTTATATACCGCGAAGGTGATCTTCTCCCGATCGGTATACCCAATCACAACGAATATCTTCTTTATCCTTTTCAACCACACATCCACTGATACCGGATCAGGCTTTCCTAAAAAACCCAGTACTCGCTCCACTGTGAATCTGTCATACGTCGTAGGAGCAAGAAATGCCGGAGCTGGCTCGAGTGTAGGGACCGAAGCCATGTGTCTCTACTCTACAGACTCCACCACATTTGTCATTCTCTCCAATAGATCAACATAAGCAACTTCTCTATCGTGGGGGGTATTAGCACCACCTCGGTTATTCCTTCTATTTATTCTATTAGCCATCCTATAATCAAGATAAACACAACATTATAACCTCAAGAAATCATTTAAAGGGAGATATATTCAATAACTTAATGAAACTTAAATCTAGCCTAAGGATCAATTTTCTAAAAGTCTTAGTTGCCTTAGCTACCCCGACCTATTCCCATAGAAATTCAATACAGAAATTTAAGCCTATGCTTATGCTTTTTGATCGATCAATTCCTAATGCATCTTATTTCTATGATACCATTTGTGACGAAACAGATTTTTTTTTTGTCCTCAGTTAATTCTGTCAAGAACAGAAACGGAAATCTAAGCCCAATTAACTACTTAAAGTTCTAAGAAAAAATGGACAGAGTTTTTCCTAAAATTGGGCTAAACAGAAATTACAAAACATGCCTATACATTGCAGACATACAATATAATGCTATAGACTCAATTAACAGACAACCTCATCACAATCACAGGATCACAGACACTGTACTATCTCCCTACGGCTTACATTCACATTTTTTATCTACTACATTAACAGTTCAAAAGTGACATGCCAACTAGGACCTATATATAACATCTAGAAAATATATAGTAGAAGCAGAACTATTAACCTCCAGAAGCATAGTTTCTAGTTCCATCAGATACATCACATGCATTTCTTAATACTGAGTCCATATACATAAAATTCATATACAAAAACCATTTATCAAAATCAGGTCTTTACATCCAACTGTTTCTTTTTAATGACTCCAAAATGTTTCAGATCTCCAGAAGTCTTCCGACGGGACTTTAAATTACTCCTCCTCGTCTGGTACAAGCCTTATAGTCTTATCTGGATGGGTGAAAAATAATAAAATATTGAGTCGAGGCCCAACAAGGTATATGTAGGCATGCAATAAAATTTTTATGCAGAACAAAATACAATAGAATAGGTACAGATGTAGATTCAAGCATGAATGCTATAAAACAGTAATTTACAGAAAATTATAGCAGAACATAATTGCAGAAGATTTCAGGACTATTAGGGAATGGTAATAGGTATGTAATGACAATAAATACATAATCCGAATGAAATTACGCCTCAAAAAATAAGAGATTGGTAGACAGGCTTTAGAAAGTGAAAATCGGTAAACAGGTTTTAGGAAGTAAAAATCAGTCTCAATTCTATAAATTATAGAAAATTATTTTCCTATTAGTAATGGACCCAACCAATTGACCCTATTAGTGGAGGGGGAAATTAATCGAGGATAGATTGTGTTTGCACACAATCAAAGCCAGTAATAGTCGTCCCGTCTCATGGGACATCCCTTCTCACGGGATTTAGTATAGTGTGCTGACCGGATATAGTAAACTACCCTCTAGGTTAACGCCATAAGAAAGGGCGGACCACATATAACTCCATGGATAGAGTTATTCTCGATTATCACCATAACTTTCTAAGGCATGCCAGAAAACCTAATTTGATTGTATGTCAGTCACGGGTCCTAATTAACAAAGATCAAAAATATTTTTCCTTCTTATTTTATAACTGAAAAACTCTTTTCAGTTTTAGAAATCAGTCAGAGTATCACAATAGCTCTTTAGTCAGTTTTATAATATACAGTAACAGTTTAAAACCCTTCAATCTCGCCTTAATATACATAAATGATAAAAACCCTTCGATTTGTTTGAATATACAGATATTGGTCTAAAACCCTTCATTTCATTTGAGAAGTCCACAAGCAATTTATTAGTATAAGTCTGTGTAAAATTCTCAAAAACAGATTATACCTGAAGCTTTGTCTCAGTACAAATTAACTTTTATATAACAAAAATTACGGGTAGAAACAGTTAAATCTCTTCAATTTCGTGCTTAGGGTTTTGCCAAAATTATCGGACGATAAACGGACGCCAAACGCGTGCATTTTCATAAAATTAAGGCTAGATATTATAGTACATATATATAAATATAAAATCTGTCCGAACAATTTACAGAAGTAAACTTTATTTATACAGAATATGGAAAAAATGCATTTAGAGTATAAATACCATTTTAGAGATACAAAAAAGCTGTAAAAATAGAAAATAACATTCGAGATACACTTGCCTGAGCTCGATCTACAGTTCCGTGACTCGGATCGGGACTGGATTGAAGATTTTTCTCCCTTTTTCCCCTTTCCTCTCCTTCCTCTTCCTCTCCTCTTCGTCGTTCTTATCATGGCAGAAAAATAAAACCCACTTTCCCCTTTTAAAACACAAAGAAGATCACAGCACATGAGCACCGCTCGAGCGCTACATGCACAAAAATGCGCTCGAGCACACTGCTGGCAAGGGGGGCTGCTCCCGCCGTGATCGAGTGGCTCCTGAGGCACTGCACGTGCATATTCGCACGTTCCGAGGTGCTCAAGTGATACTTGAGCGCCCTGCGCTCTCATGGCCCAATTTGCCTTGTTTTGATTCAGTACTAAAGTTTTTCACATTATTAAACCTAAATATGAATTTCATTCATATAATTAATCCATAATTATCATGTTTTGGAATCGGAATCTCACATTCTGTCTAGTGGAACCCATTTGCCTTGCACCCTCTCAAAGCCTTAAAGAAGGGAGCGTAACGCCCCGAGCCCGAGTCACCCTACTCGACCCGAAACCGCCACGCAAAAACCCAAAATCATAAATGATATCATAAATGCACCACTAAATAATACATATGATTTTAATTCCCATAATAAATGTTCTAAATACAATAAATGCTTATAAAAATTTGAACTCTAGGAACGCAGTCCCGACAATAAAACCTCGATCAATAAAGTTAACTATAGAGCTTCCAGTCATAAGCTTCTTATCCCAAGATAGTCTCTATCCTGAAATTCCTCAGCCTCAACTTGATTTCTTCTAACCTGTCATAACTTTACACTGGAGCCAATAAAACGCAAGGTGAGCATAAGGCCCAGCAAGTAAATAAACAAAGAAATAATGGAATACAATAACGCGTCTCGGAACACAGATAATTATCCGAGATTCAACAACATGTCGTATCCACGACTCAAAGCCATATGACAACAAGACTCAAGGGTGCACATTGGATTCCACCGAATCCGAGTAACAATCACGGCATAGGTTCCATCGAACCCTTCACAAATGAGGTCCCAAATATACAAGATATCACGAAAGCCTCCCTGGACCTTACACATCACTGTGAACCCTTAATTCATACACCCGTCCCTTGGCGAGGTAACTCTTGAGGTTCCGGTGCTCGCAAGTTTGACAAGTGACCCTATGGTCTCATAATGCTTCACTCCCATTGTGCACAAATACTGTATCCAATCCATACATGCACACATTCTCGTTACCCTTCAGATAACCTTCACGTATTCTGAGATCTTCTGATCCAGAATACGTCAAACTCATAAACCCGTTACCTCATTGGGTAACTCGCACGTATTCTGTGATCCTCTGATCTATGCCCCTTTGGGAACATATTCATATTATCGACAAGTCAACCTCCAAGACCACCTCCTGCATTTCATATCTACGATATCTCACCATTTGTTCACGGGATTATAAGCATCCACCAAACGACCTCAACCCCTAATATGGATTCAAGATCGAAAAAGTGTAGACTACACTGGGTTTCGTAACCTCCCATTCGACCCGATACCTTAGTGTTTTCATACAATCTCCTCAACTTACCATGAAGAGTCTTGAAATATATGCACATGCTTGAAAGTTAACGCAAAGGATAATTTACTGGAATTCATTTATGAAATACAAGAATACTCACTTAACAATCTTACACATGCACACAACATAAAACACACGCTGCCAGCACATCATATATAGATATATGTATAGATATATGTATATGCAAACCACATTAATATACATATGTAATTTGCCACCACACACACACACACACACTGCCCCACACACTGCACACCGACACAACCACTCACACACACATCCATATGTATATATATACCCACACAGCTGCCATTAATATATATAAATATACCAACTATATATATATATATATATATATATATATATCCGCACACAGCAACACTCGTACACACGCACGCAAATGCTCTTTGCATATGAATACACACACCTACGCACATACCTCATTCGTATAACACATCCAAATATCATATTTTAATCTCATACCCACACATGTACATAACTATATATATACCGTATACTTACACGACCATATACACACACGCACGTAGCACTGTATACACATACAGCCGCAATATACAGATACAAATAAGTATGTATACACTCTTTTATACCCGTCCATATACACATACTCATACCCAAACATATATACCTGCACCCACAAATGCGTATACTGTATTTCGTATAAATTACAGAACCAATGATGTACGCAATTCCAACCGGCAGAGCACGATGCTATGCTTCCTCACCATTTGAGCAGGCCACGAAAAACAGAGTGAGTGGCCCTGCTCTCTCTCATCCATTCCCAAATTAATTTGTATAACTCATAATTTCAAAAGTGGAATAAAGATTTGCAAGAATGAGAAGGAAGCTTTACTTGCGAATTGAAGAGAAATGACAGAGGAGAGACTTCACTTGCCTGATTTGAACAGAACGATTAGGGTTAATGGCGGCGACGGATTAACGGCGACGAGGGTTTGCGGCAACGGCGACGTAAACTGACGACGGCAACGGCAACGGTTTAACAACGATGGCGGCGGTTCCGACGGCAACAATCGGCAAGGGTTTGCGATGGTGGCTCTGGCACCGATTGACGACGGCAACGCTCTCTTCGGCAACGATGACTACGGCTTCAGATGACGGCGACTTTGGAAACTTCAATTGCAGAGGCTCGGACGACGAACACTGCTACCGCACGCCTCAATTTATACTCCACAACATTGTCGCCCGATTAATTGAACGGAATTGAAACAGCTTGACAGTCGAAGGGGTGAAACGGCAGAAGAAATTAAGAGGGAGACAAAGAGACGAAGAGAGGAACGGCGAGAGCGAGAGAGAGACGAGAGAAAGAGACTGAGAGGCGAGAGAGAGCTGAGGCAGAGAGACGGGAGAGAAAGAGAGAAACCGAGAGGGAGAGACGAGAAATGGAGAGAAGAATTGAGAAGGTGAGGTGAGATGAGGGAGAGGAAGAAAGGGGTAATATTGGTGGGAAATTAATTACATTAATTTTAATATTATTTAAACGTTTATATTGATTATTATTGTTTAACATTTTATTATATTATTAATATCATTTATTACTAATTATTATTATTATTATTATTATTATTAACACGTTATACGTTTTATTTTATTATTATTAATTATTATATTTTAACATTATTATAATTATTATATTTATTTATTTAACACAATTAATTACCTATTATTAATTACTAATTATTTAATATCATAAATATTAACAATATTTATTAATACCAAAAATATATTTATTATTTATTATTAAATTTATCTAATACTCCGAGTCAAAATACCGGGATGTTACAGGGAGGGTATTTCTTTGTTGATTTTGTTAGGAATCTAGAGAGTACGACGAGTCTTCTAATTAATCTCTAAATTTTTTTTAAGATTTGAGGCAGATTCATATCAATAATTGATTTAATTTTATCTAGGTTCGCCTCAATGCCCTAGTGGGATACTATAAAATCAAGGAATGTTTTTGAAATTACTCCGAACACACATTTCAATAGATTCAATTTCATTTGGTATGCCTGGAGCACTCGTAAAGTTCTAGCTAGGTCATGAATATAATCGTCGACCAGTATGCCTTTGACGAGTATGTCATCCACATACTCCTCCATATCTATTGCTATTTAGGCCTTGAACTTTTGATAGACCAACTTTTGAGATATCACTTTTACATTTTTCATATCGAAGGATATTTTGTTATAGTGGTGAGCCTCCTAGTTAGTTATGAAAGAAATCAGTTCCTCATTTTTTAGACAAATTTGAATTTGATTGTATCTTGAGTAAGTATCTATGAAGTTCAGTAATTCATGTTTAGAAATTGAATCCACTAATAGATCAATCCATGGGAGTGAAAAGTTATCTTTTAAGCATTCTTTATTCATATATGTGAAGTCAACGTATATCTTTCACTTTTTATTACTTTTCTTAACGAGGACAATGCTTGATAACCGTTTTGGATATTGAACCACCTTTATGAATTCTGCGTCAAGTAGTTTCTTAACCTCTTCCCTCATAACAATGAGCCTTTTTTTAGAGCAGTTTCTTAGTTTTTGTCAAACTGGCTTGTGGTTGGGGATAAGGTCCAACTTGTGAACTATTACATCAGTTGGTATCCCTGGTATGTCCACTGTCATGCATACAAATACATCCGAGTTCTAGTGAAGGAATGTCATTAGCTACTCCCATAAGTGATCGGGGAGAGAACTGTTGACTTGAATGTCCTTCTTTGGCTTACTCAGATCTAGAGGGATTTGCAGGATAGATTTGTCGGATTGGGCCTTATTGCAGCATAGCTTCATATTGGAAGTCAAATTCTTCATCGGTTGAGTTGACACCGATTGCCCTATCTGAGTTAGGTAGCAGGTTCGACTAGTGACTTGATTGCCTCGCACTTGTACTTTGTATGGGGTTATGAACTTTATTTTTAGGTTCGGTATTGACAACACTGCCCTAAATACCACTAGACAAGATCTGCCTAATATAATGTTATAGATCAAGGGTATGTTTATTACTAAGAATGTCAACATGTGGAAAGCTATTTTTGGAAATGTCCCCAATGTGACCTCCAACTGAATGATTCTTTGGACTTACATGAGTTCGTTGTCCAATCCATATGAGAAGCCCTCAATCAGTTTTATTTGACTTCTTTTGAGTTCAAGCTTAAAGAAAGTGTCGAGACAAAGTAAATTTTGAGAGTTTTCATTATCAACAAATATTTATTTCACTTGGTAATCGATGTTACCTTATTAAATGAGCATAGATTTAACAAAAGGATCAGAATATGGAGTCATTACATGAGTCATATGTCATTACTACAACTAATGATATGATTTCCTATTCCAAGATTTTGTCTCTTACTGTTGGAAGTCTTCTTAGGACAGTCCAAAGCTTTGCTTCTTAGATGCCTTTTAGAGATTGTGTTCACTACTACTGCCACCTGGTTGCAATGTTGCTCATGTTGCTTTGTGCCGTCATAGCTAGTGTTGTCAGTACTATGTCTTTTGTCTTTCAAGTATTTATTAAGATATCCTCTCTGAATGAAGGCTTTAATCTCTTTTTGTAGAGTCCAACAATCCTCAATACTGTAGCCTGAAGATCGATAGTAGAAGCAGTATTTTGACTGATCTACTCCCTCTGAGTTTTTCACCGACTTTGGTCATTTTAGGAACTTATTATTTCAGATCTACATTAGGATGTTGGCCTAGGTGTCGTTTAGATGAATGAGATTCAACGGCTTATATTTTCTTATGATGCCTGGGTCTATCCTCTACTGCTTCTTGGGATTTTAGGTGAAGGAATTATCATTGTTCTTCTTCCCACCAGTTGATCTTAGGAGCTGATCCGAGCGCTTTGACCTTTTTACTTCGTTGGCTTCATCAGCGATAATGTATATTCGGGTGATGGTCTCTACCTCAAGGAACATCTCAGGTTCCTACTTGTACAGTAGCCATGAAGGAATTTAATTTCACATCGTTAGTGAGTTTAAATATTCCTTAGGCCTTGGCATTGAATCGAGCTAAGAAGCACTTCAAACTTTCGTTTGGAACTTGTCATATTCTAACAAGATGCCATGGCTACTTTTCATCTCTTCTATTGGGGGTAAATTGTGACAAAAATTTGTCATCCAACTCCTAGAAGGTTTGCATCGAATTTGGTACCAAGCAATAAAATTAAATTCGAGTGCCCCCTTTGAAGGTTGATAGGAAGTAAAGGCATAAGGCAGGGTTTTGCAGGTCTTGGAACCCTAACAAAGTTCTAAAGTGATCCAGATGATTCATTGGATCAGAGTTTTTGTTGCAAGATTCCAGAGTCAGCATCTTGAACTTGAAAGGAAGTCGATAGATCCTGATCTCCTTGGTAAATGGAGACTTGCCTAATTCGGTGGAGTGATTGGCCGTACTTCCATTGAATAATTGTTGTTCAATCCTCCTAATTCTTTCCTTCATCTCAGAGGTGGATGCAATCCTCTTCGTATTAAGGAATGTCCTCAATTTTGAGTGGTTGGCTGACACTTAGGGAATCTACTTGCTTGGAACGTTCTTTGGTGAGCTGCTGCATGATGCCTTATCCAATGCTGATGGCCTCCCCATGTCCTATGAGTAGTGTGTATTTTGCCGCTTTGGACTCTCTTCCCTGGTCTTGAAGTTAAGATGGCCTTCAAGTCTGGGGAAGGACCATTTCAAGTGAGGCTCCTTGGGCCTCTAAATCTTTGGATTGACGTGGGATCCCCTAGAGGCTTGCTTTTTTCCCCGATTGCCCCTTTTTGGAAGTAGAGGCTTGAGAATTGGGGGCTAAAACCCCAATGGGTGTCCCTCTAACCTATCTTAAATAGACTTGAGTATCTTTAACATGGTATTAACTTGAGTCGATAAGGACTCTACATTTACATCCATAAGTTGATGAACATTTTCTTGGCTACCATCTATTGGGCCGTTGTCATGAAACGTTACATCCTTGGATGGTAAACTCGTCTAGGCCATTGTTCTTTGTCGAAGAAAGTTTGATTCTCCTTGTTTAGAGATTTCGCTTGATGGTGATAATGGGTAGCCTAATCACATTTCCCATAGACAATGCCAATATTCGTCACATGGACTCAAATTATTATATAAATTAGGGAGTTGGGTTGTTCCTTTGGACAACTCAAATAACAACGGGTCCAATCTTCATAATTGTAAATCCTTATCTATGCGCTACAACAAATAAAACAATAGGTAAGAGGTATATAAAACTCGCTCTTCGATATGATTTTCGATACTCAAATTAACAATCTTTTTCACGAAATAGAAAGGTATGGAAAGAAAATAAGTATTAGAATTGAAAGAGGATGGGAGTAAATATGAGTTAGTAGGACGTCGCTCCGCTCGGGTACACTCATTACTTAAGTGTCTTTTTTTGTGGATCTCTCCTCTTCCCCCCTTCGATTCGTGAGAAATCGAATTTATAGTAGACTTTCTAATTATTTGGTTAGACTTGAAACCGTTGTCTGTGTTAAAAGACATTTTATGACAACTATTGGAAGGCGTTATCTTTAGAGTATAATTGTCCTTTGAATTAATGAGGAAAACCATCTGGTTGTTAACGTGGGAACCGTTATGACCGTTTCTAAATCAGACCATTTACTGGTGTATTACTATCCCTTGATAGACAACAACCGTTTGTCAGAATTGAATGTTTCATTTAATATCATGTAGAGCTATTATTCGGCTAACCTTTTTGATTTAATGCTTTCCTATTTGGGTTGTTAACACTTGGGTCCTACCTCAATTTTAGGGTGGGCCGATTTATTTTGGGCCATACCCAACAATTTCACTTATTCATTATCACATATTTTATCATATTAATGGTATAGGATTTCTTTTATCAGGATCTCTTTTGAATTTAATCTCATGTATTTTTCTCTTATAATATATTTAAATGTCTAAATTTCAATAAAATTTCTTTACATTGAACTAAAGTTTGAAAAAGTTAAAAAAAAAAAGTACAAAGAATTAATTAGAAATACTATATAAAGTGGCAGTGAAATAATAATAATAAAGTAAAACATGTAGATCCATGTTCGATGAATTTTTAAAAACGCATCAGTTGGCATAAATGGTGCACAATATAATGATCCGTATTCCAATACATTTTTTATTGGTGGGCACAACAATCAATGAATGCTACGGTTCAATTTGCGGGTTGGCGGGAAGGGGCGGTTTTCAAGGTGTTAATTAGACTGTATCATACTTAATGTAGTATGGCTCTGCTCGTAATAGATCATGCTAGCACGATCCATGACAAAACAGCGTTAGGGGATGCGAGGGAAACAACGGTCATTGCCCCATTTAAAAAAAAAATAATTAAATTAAGGAAACTATAAATATTCCCTCCCCTCTTCTACCACCACTTATCCCTCTACTTTATCTATTGGCCTCAATCACCGCCCATAGGAAGAACGGTTGACAGATTGCAAAACGTCGGCCACCGACAGTGCTTCCGGGAATTTTTTTTTTTTTAAAGTTTTGACTCCAAATCCGGCGGCCATTGGCACTGATTAGCAACATATTGCCGGATCTTGGGCGGCCGACGTTGGGTTCGGTGGAATGAAGCCGTGGACAGTGGCAGGCGAAGGGCGTCAATGATGAAACAATTTGGCGTGGATCTCCATTTTTTGCGCCATTGATGAAAGTATGGCGCAAGACAATTTGCCGCCGCTGTTCCAATATATATGCCCCAAACTGAGGAGAGGACACTGTTTTAGTTCCCCATTTGGTGCATGGAATTTTCATACGAAAACTGGATTCATTTACGACAAATTATGCATCAAAATTCTATAAAAATGCATGAAGATTTAATAGACCCAGAAATATATATTCAACAAAAATTATGATTTTGATCGTCTCAAGAATCCTAAATAATGTACAAATTAGGGAGCCGTATAATACCATCAGGATATCCGGATAGTGACGGGTCTCGCCTTTGTAACTCCAAATCAAATCCTACGCACCACAATAGAATAAATCAGAGGTAAGAGATATACGAGACTTACTTCTCGATATATCATCTGGCGCTTAAATTAGTAATCTTTTTAAGGAAATAAAAATATGATGAAATAGATAAGATAGAGATGAGTGTGAATTTTGAGGATTTTGCTTTACTTGATGCACTTGAACATTTGAGTCTCTTTTTTTTATCTTTTGCCCTTTCATTTTTTGTTTTGGAGAAGTTATATTTATAGTTTGAGGTCCTATTCGACCAGTTAGCATTTGAAGTTATTGCTCGTGTCTAGGCCTGTTTCAAAACAGTTGTTAAGAAGCGTTATTTTGGGTGTGTAAGTGTCATCTCAATTTAATGAGAAAGCTGCTTGACTATTAATGGTGGGACCATTTTAGTCATTTTTAGATTGAATTATTAACTTGGCTAATGATTATCTTTTGATTTTTAATAACTTATTGTTTGGATCAAGTCTTTCGATTGATACTCCAAGAAGTTATTATTCAAATGTCCAAAACGGCTTTGTTACTTCTTCGATTGGGCCACTGAAGTTTGGGCCTTGATCTAAATTTGCGCTGGATTGGTCCATCTTGAGCCATACCCAACAACTTTCATCATCAGTATTATATAGAAATTATAACCTTTTAGGTAAAGTGTGACGGACCAGGTTATTTTTCTTAAATAACCCCTGTCAAAAAATACATACTACTAATGCCCAAAATAATAATCTAAATTTTTACAGAAAATTAGACAGAGTTTCCTTTGTATCTGGACGAAAACCAAAAATACAACCTGTTCAAGTTAACATGTACAAGCATACATCTATTTAGTTCACCACAATTCACGCTACAATATACATACACAGGACCACATAACCTCCATCATCACCTTAGGAGGCGCCGACGTTATAACTCCAGTACAACGTCGGTGCAGAAGGATGCCAACTAAGGATTCCCAATCATAACTATAATAAGAAAAACCTACAGAAGCATAATAACCAAGTATACAACGGAAACTAATTCTTTGTGCATCCACATAACACATCACCAGCAACAAGAGACATAATGTGACGGATCGGGTTATTTTTCTTAAATAACCCTCCGCCAATAACAACATAATTTAATACCCATAATTTAATATTATAAATTTTTGCAGAAAATTGGGCAGAGTTCTGTTTGTAAATCGGACATTTACTAAAATACAAACACCTGTACATAACTCTGCACAATATCCACATATACACTTATCACCATACACAGGATCTCATAGCCACAAAACCTCCTGTAGTGGCACCGACGTCATAGCCCAGTATGACGTTGGCTCAGGAAAATATGCCTACTAAAAGGACCCAATTATGACCACAAATACAACCTGCGGAAGCATGACAACCATAATACACAAGAAACCCAAATTATCCATCCATCCACCCACATATACCGACATAACATGATATATATATTTAAAATTCAGAAAATAAAATACAAAATTCCTGTGTCGTACATAGACAAACTAAATCCTTGAGCTCCGCACAAAAATCAGGTTGCCTAACTCGTCTCTATAGCTTACTCGGTCTCGTCGGGCATCAAAGCATTGTCGTCTGAAAAGAGAGACAGCAAGGGTGAGCATATCGCCCAGCAAGTATAAACATACGTCACTAACAAAAGATGGGTAAACAGTAGAGATAATGATGGGATGGGGAGGATCATATTATTTCAATTAAAAAGGAGCATGAGAGGAGAGGAACCTTTGGGATCGCATGGTTTGTATATTAACATTTGATACACTTTTACACACTTTTATGATTCTCATTAATCTTTGCGGACCAGTGCCAATTGGTCGTACTAGCAACGATGTGAGAGAACGAGGAAAGGATGGTGATACTCCACATGATCTAAGGTCATGAAGGCTTATTCTTAGACTCAGCCGGGGGGTCATCTACATATCATGCCTGTAGACGGGCCCGATAAATGCCCTATTTCCCCAGGGTACCAGGGCAATTCTTCGTTCTTCCACAATAGTATCCTAAGGTGTGCCACGAACTTCACCCGCTCACACAAGGGACCAGAATACGTGGCCAAGGTATTCTTTGGGTTCCCACCGAGATGGACATGGCAAGCCAGGGAATACTACCCAATGAACATAAGTCCATGATCCTAGTTTCATTATTCCATTTCCATTTGAGGAAAAGTCCACCATATCCAATTTTACCATATCTCCCGCCATTTGGGAGGTTCCATCATTCACATATCACATTGTGAATTTCCCTCTGATTATTTGTGCAATTCTCATTTTTCTTTGGAACTTAAGTATTTTCACGATTCAATTATATGCATGATTATCAAAATTCATGAGAGGGATTGGAATTCCTTACCATCGATGAGCCAATATCACATTGGGGTCCTTCGGATCCCGTTCCATTGCAGTCGATGTGCAAATTCATATTTTTAGGCTTACGTTCAAATATAATCTGTTAGATATACTTCTTATAACAATTAAATAGGGTAAAAGTATGCAAATTTTTCGTTATACCTCGGATGAACAGTAACAGTGGCGTTTTAGAGCGTTTGGAGACCGCGAACGGGTCGGTTCTTGTGAAATTCAACGCCCGGTCAATATATATACGTATTTGAGACGTGGTGATTCACATTTTGGGGTCAAAAAAACATAATTTGAAGGGAAAAATAGTGAATCCCGAATTTGGGTGTGGGTTAGGGTTTGACGATACCAAATCAAACGATTCGGACAACGAATTGAACAAATACTTGCATATTCATGGAACATAAATCATGGGTGGGTTATAAATTTTTTTCATTTTGGGTGGGTATTGGAACGATAATACTCGATGGAGAACGAATAAAAATTAAAAGAGAGCAAGTAGTGAGTATGAGAATACTTGCCTCGATGTGTGCTATCACTTTTATAACTGGCTCTCCGACGGATTTGGACTCTACACCTCGATCTCCTCCATTCTCTCTCCAAAACCGGCGTTCCCTCTCTCTCTCCTCTCTAGAGGATTCTAGAAAATGTGGGAAAAGTGGAGAAATGCGAAGCATTCCGCGTTTATATACTCATCGGGGCGCTCGATCACTTGGCGAGCTAGCGGCGAGTATAGCCTCACTGCCGGCCTGCGCTCGAGCGCACACAGGCGCTCAGCGGGCGGGGGAGCTACTACTTTTTGGTGTTCGAGCTGAGCGCGAGCGCGCAGCAGGCGCGGCCTGCTACTTGCGCCACTGCATTTTGCGCTTGAACCTGCGCTCGAGTGCACAGCAGGCGCAACCTGCTGGCAGCGCTTCAACAACAAAATCCCGAGATTTTTTTTTCACCAATTTTTCTTCCAATGCTAATATTTAATTGTCCAATAAGTTTAGTATTATTTATTATTATGTTGATTGCCTCATGTTAATTATATTTTAGACTTGGAACCTCACAACTCTCCCCCACTTATAGAAATTTTGTCCCTGAAATTTAACAAATGTTAAGAGTCGAAACAACTTTACATACCTCAAAAAATATGGGAATACTTTTCTCGAATTTCGTCATCTCTTTCCTATGTTGCTTCTTCACGGGAATGATTTCTCCATAATACCTTCACAAGAGGGATCACCTTCGAGCATAAAGTCTGCTCCTTGCGATCTAGAATCTCCATCGGTTCTTCTATATAAGATAAATTCTCACTGATAGTTAAGGGACTATAATCAATCACATGTGCCAAATCGTAAACGTACTTCCTCAGCATCGAGACGTGGAAAACATTGTGCACCTCAGGCAAACTTGGTGGCAATGTCAAACGGTATGCCACTTCGCCAACTCGTTTAAGGATCTTAAATGGTTCGATGAACCACGGCTTCAATTTTCCCCTAATACCAAATCTGGAGACTCCTTTCCACGGTGACACCTTAAGGAAAACAAAATCGCCGACTTCAAATCTAAGCTCGGCTCTCCTTCGATCGGCATAACTTTTCTGCCGGCTCCGGGCAATCTTCAACTTCTCAAAAACCACCGCGATCTTTTCTGAAGTTTCACGGACTAGATCAGGGCCCACCAAATGCCTATCTCCTTTCTCTTCCTAGTGAATGGGTGATCGACACTTCCTACCATAAAATACCTCAAAGGGAGCCATACTGATGCTCGCCTGGAAACTGTTATTGTAGACGAACTCGGCTAGTGCTAAGTGATCATCCCAATTTCCTTTGAGCTCCAACACCGAAGCTCGAAGCATATCCTCTAATATTTGAATCGTCCGCTCAGATTAACCATCAGTTTGAGGATGATAGGCCGTACTAAACTTCAGATTTGTCCCTAATTCACGATGCAAGCTTTTCCAAAATTTAGAGACGAATCGTGGGTCACGATCTGACACAATCGATGCCGGCCCGCCATGATGTCTAACAATTTCGATGATGTAGAGCTATGCTAGGTGATCACGGGAGTACGTGGTCCGGATGGCAATGAAATGAGCAGACTTTGTCAGTCGATCCACGATGACCCAAATCGCATCATGGTTCCTCAGAGTCCTTGGCAACCCGGACACAAAATCCATTGAGATATCATCCCACTTCCAACTGGGAATGGGCAAGGGCTGCAATAATCCAAAAGGTTTCCTTCTCTCAGCCTTTAGTTGCTGACAAATAAGACATCGGCCGATGAAGGCAACAATCTCCCTTCGCATGTTTCTCCACCAGAACATTTTTATTAAATCGTGGTACATCTTGTTTACGCCGGGGTGGATTGTATATCTAGTCCGGTGTGCCTCCTTCATTATTTCCTCTTTCAGTTCTTTGTCATCTGGCACACATAACCACTCCCGAAATCTCAAAATTCCATTAGCGCGTTCATTAAAATTAGTACGGGAGTCTCTACTGAGGTCACCAGCAATATCCGTAAAAAACGGGTCCTTCTTTTGTCCTTCCCTGACCCTCTGAAGGATCTCAGGTTGCACCTGTAGGAAGGATAACATCATTCGATTTCCTTTCACATAACACTGAATGTTGCAGAACTTTAAGCAGTCTAGCATCTCCATTTGTTTAACTTGTAATCTCGCTATAAAACTGGTCCAACGACTCAAAGTATCTGCGACCACATTTGCTTTCTCAGGTTGGTAGTGGATATCGGAATCATAATCTTTAAGAAACTCGATCCACCTCCGTTGCCTCATGTTCTGCTTCTTTTGCGAAAACAAGTACTTGAGGCTTTGGTGGTCGGAGTGCACTTGAAACTTTTAACCATATAAGTAGTGCCTCCAGATTTTCAGCGCGAACACCACAGTAGCTAACTCCAAATCGTGAGTCGGGTAGTTCTTCTCATGGATCTTTAATTGCCGGGATCTATAAGCTACCACCTTCCCCCTTTGCATCAGGACACAACCGAGGCCAAACTTAGAGGCATCACAATACACCTCGAAACCTCCCGAACTGTCAAGGATGGTCAAAACTGGTGCCAAAGTTAAGCAATCCTTTAATTTCTAAAAGCTTCGGTCACACTCCTTAGTCCAGACGAAGCTCACTTCCTTCCTTGTCAGACGGGTGAGGAGTAAAGCTATCCGAGGGAAATTCTCCATGAAACGACGATAATAGCTTGCCATCCCTAAAAAGCTACAAACTTCTGACACAGTCGTGGGTCGACTCCAATTGACCACTGTTTCGATTTTCTGTGGGTCTATCGAGACACCTCCATCAGAAATTACATGACCCAAGAACACTACCTTATCAAGCCAAAACTCATACTTCTTTAACTTTGCAAACAACTGGTGTTCCCAAAAGGTCTGAAGCACAATTCTCAAATGTCCCTTATGCTCTGTGTGACCCTCAGAATAAATTAGAATATCGTCGATGAAGACTACCACGAACTTGTCTAAGTATGGCTAAAAAACCCGGTTCATCAAGTCTATAAACACGGTCGGGGCATTGGTCAGTCCGAACGGCATCACAAGAAATTCATAGTGTCCATACCTCATTTGAAAGGCCGTCTTTGCCACCTCTTCCTGCTTGATACGGAGTTGATGATACCTTGATTGGAGATCAATTTTAGAAAACACACGGGCTCCCTACAGCTGATCGAAAAGATCATCAATCCGTGGCAACGGGTATTTATTTTTGATCGTAATTTTGTTTAGCTCACGATAGTCGATACATAACCTCAAAGTCCCATCCTTCTTTCTCACAAACAGGACTGGAGCACCCCATGGAGAAAACACTGGGCCTAATGAAACCCATGTCCAGAAGGTCCTGCAGTTGCTGCTTTAACTCTTTTAGCTCAGCAGGAGCCATACGATATGGGGCCTTTGAAATGGGTGCCGATCCTAGCACAAGATCAATCCCAAACTCAATTTCTCGGTAAGGAGGTAGAGTAGTCAATTTGTCAGGAAACACATCCTCAAACTCACATACCACTGATATTTCTTTAACTGACAACTCACGGCTTTCCTTCACACTAACATAAGCCGAGTAGGCTTCACATCCACTTTTCAACATATGACGGGTTTGCAGTGTCGAGATAAAGCTGGATGATTCTACCCGTTGGACTCCCTGAATGTGGAAAGGTTCACATCCAGGAATGTCAAAGTCGCCCTTCTTATGAAAACAGTCAATGGTTGCATGATTTCGAGACAACCAGTCCATATCCAAGATAACATCAAAACCATGCATATCAAGAAGAATCAAGTCAACATTCAGGGGCAATCCATTTACCTCAACCACGCACCCCGGATAAGAAACATCAGTGATAATGGAAGGTCCCGTGGTTGTGGATACCGCCAAAGAATAATCAAGGATTACGAGCAAAATTGTAATTTGATGAGCAATTCGAGGAGAGACAAAAGAATGTGTGGACCCAGAATCAAATAATACTGAGCAAGAAATGCCACAAATACAGAGAATATCTTCTACCACATCATCTGATGCCTTGACCTCATTTGCTGATACAGCGAAAGCTTTTCCTTGAATAGTAGGCTTCGGGCACGAATCCTTGGCGGTTGAGGGCACTCCTTAGCTTTATGCCCCACTTGGCCACAATTGAAACAACCACCGATCAATTTAAGACAGGGTCTACTCCCATGCATTTTCCCACAGTGCTTACATGAACCCACTGATGCTTGAGAGGACAATGAAATCTGTCCACTCTTTTGTTAAAAAATCAGCTGCTTGGACTTCTTAGACGGTCTCTCTGAACTAGCTTGCGAGCTGGTACTAATCCCAGTTTTACCCAATGACCTTCTCTTGAAAAAGTCCTCTTTTGCAAGCTCCTGTTCATAGATTAGAGCTCGGTCCAACAAATCAGCATAAGTCATCAGTTTGAGAGGCGCTAGTTGCTTGCGGATATCATCCCGCAAGCCCAACAGAAACTTCCTAGCCTTCTTCTCTTCCTCATCCACCATGTAAGGAGCGAACCGTGACAATTCAGTAAACCTTGCATCATACTGAGCCATGGTCTGACTACCTTGCCTTAGCCGAATAAATTCTTCTTCTTTCTGGATACGGAGGCTGGAGGGAAAATATTTTTCCAAGAACGCGTCCTTAAACATTTTCCAGGAAATCTCTCCCTTCGACACCCCCAAGGCTCTCTTTTTCATTTGCCACCAATGATGGGCCTCGCCCTCGAGCCGATAAGATGCAAATAAAACCCAATCTTCCTCTGGGTATCGGATCACAGCAAACACTTTCTTTATTCTTTCTAGCCATGTGTCTGCATTGACAGGGTCTGGCTCCCCCAGAAACTCTGGAACCCACTCCTGAATGAAGTGGTCATACGCAGATGGTCCAGGATTTGTAGGGGCCTGGACTGGAACTGGAGCAGGAACAAGGGCAAGATTCCGCTGCCCCAAAGCCTCAATAACATCTGCCATACGGCCCAACAGATTCATATACTCAGCCTCTCGATCTTGAGGCTGACCGTCACCTTGAGAACTTCTACATCTGGGTGGCATCTTTCACTTCGAAAATTATCTTTGAAATCGAAATTGTTACTGATTAGTTGAAAATCAATATCTAATTATCATATATTCTTATCTATGCAATTTACAAAACTACCGCCCTCCTCTTATATTTCCGGCTAAGTTACGCGAACTGGGTGACTAAAATTCCCTATCCTAAGCTTCCGCATAAGATTCAAACTAACCTTATGGCATCTCCTTTCTCTGATACCAACTGTGACGGACCGGATTATTTTTCTTAAATAACCCTTCGCCAATAACAATATAATTTCATACCCATAATTTAATATTATAAATTTCTGCAGAAAATTGGATAGAGTTCCGTTTGTAAATTGGATGTGACGACCCGATTTTTTTTTTTAAAACCAAACACAGGGTCTCATGAAGCCGGACTAAGTAACGCTGGCCCATCAATTTAATTTCAAACTCGATCGTCCAACTCTGAAGTTAGCAGGACCAAAATACTCTGAGATGCTTACTAAATAATATCATTACAGAATCCTCAAAGGAAAATACAGAAACGTACTAACATTCAAAACATTTATAAATTGCATAAACAGCGAAGTCTATTCAACAACAAAAGATAAAATAAAGCTCTTCAAAATCTGCTCCGGCTTGCTAAACCACTTTGATACTCCACAGAGTTCTACTCAACTTCATCCTCCATAATTCTTTCATCATCTGAAAAATAGCAAGAATGAGCTACAAAGCCCAGCAAAATACTCATATATAGAAAACAAAGAACATAATATATACATATAAGCGAATATAATGCGAAAATCATCATATCTTTTAGTTCGGAACTTTCTTAGTCTTTTCTTCCTATGTTGTCTACTGAAAACTCATAAAAACCACGGAGGGTTCTTATCATCTTTAGGGATCGGACGGAAGCGGACAACATCGAGGACGGGTTGTGTTTAACCCTATAACCTAAAGCCATATTCTCTCATTATGCTCCCCGGGGCGGGAGGTAATGCCTTTATCACGGCATACGGGGCCAAAAGTCTTATGCCACCAAAAGGTTCCCTCCCGTGGCCCAGGAGGCATCCTCGAGTGTCACTTCAATATCCTTCATCCATCTTTTACAGCAAGCTTAATGAAAACTCGGTTCTTAGTTCATATGGCCGTTCGTTATGGTTCAAAAGTCATAGAGTTCCACCTGCTGTCCAAATTAATACATTATTCTTTTAAACCGAAGCTCTTTTTCTTTTTCAGACGGAGTTCTTGATGCCGGAGTTCAAAATGCCGAAGTTCTTTTTCAGACGGAGTTCTTTTGAATTCCGAAGTTCTGAGAACCGGAGTTCGTTTAAGTTAAAGGCGGAGTTCTTTTCAAAAGCAAAGTTCTTACCTGAAGTTCTTAAAAGCCGGAGTTCCTTTAAATCTGAAGTTCTAAAAACCGGAGTACTTTTCTTTAAAATCCGGAGCTCTGAAACCGGAGTGATTTTTCTTTAAAATCCGGAGTGCTTCTTAATTAAAAGGACGGAGCTTTTTTGTAAAAAGACGGAGTGCGTTTTCTTCAAAAGGACGGAGCTGTTTTCTGTAAAAGGACGGAGATCTTTTCATAAAAAGGACGGAGCTCTTTTCTGTCAAGGACGGGGCTCTTTTCGTAAAAAGGACGGAGTGCTTTTTCGTAAAAAGGACGGAGTGCTTTTTCATAAAGGACGGAGTTCTTTTCTCAAAAGGCGGAGTTCTTCTTCAAAGGCGGAGTACTTTTCTCAAAATGGCGGAGTACTTTCCTCGAAAGGGCGGAGTACTTTTCTCAAAAGGGCGGAGTACTTATCTTCACAAACATACAACCATCAAAGTTCATATAAATTGATAGATAATCATACAAAACTGAATATCATGAAGTATTTTCTTTAAACATGCAATTATCGACAAATAATCGTAAGCATCAGATATGAAAAGAACAGAATAAATATCATATAAGTTCATATATTATCAAATATACAAGCATAGAAATCATGCATAAACATGAACTTGAAAACAGGGGTGAGTATCTTGCCTGGTTGTTCTTCTACTTTGCCTGATCTTTACTCTTATCTGGTTTCTTCTACTTTGCTCTTACTGAAATTTCTATTACGTACCTTACTCTCACTTTCTAGCTCTTATTTATAGAACTTGAATTTGATAGCCTCCATAAATGATTGGCAGTACAAGGGAAATGTTTCTTATTAATGATGATCATTATTAATGATTCAGGGAAAACGTTTCTTATTAATTAAATCATTTATGATCTTATATTCCCAAGGAGTTCATAAATTCCTAGTGAACTGGACTTAGCCTTATCATGTAAACACATTAAATCTTTGGTTAACTGAACCTAGCTTTCTTATGTGAACACATTAAATTCTTGGTTAACTTAACTTAGCAGGATTTAACTTTTCTCATTTAATCGCATTCCGGTCAACTAACAGTGTTGACCGAATTTCCCTCACATGACCTCCGGTCAACGCGTGTTGACCGGATCTTCAACTCTGGCTTTCTTCCCACAATTCTACTCCCACCTTACAAGGCTACAAAACCACTCCGGCCTTCAAGTCACTTCGGCCTTTAATGAAACAAAACCCGATTTCAAAACATGTTGAAGGCCGATTTAGATTTTCTCTCTGAAAGTAGCTGGACTTGATTCTCACGGATGAAGCCGGACTTATTTTGCATCAAGGAATATTCCGGACTTCTTTTTATCAAGGAAGTCCGGACTTATTTTATCAAGGAATATCCGGACTTCTTTAAGGAAATCCGGACTAGAATAAAATTCGGGCCAGAATGAAATCCGACTTCTTTTATTCAGGAAATCCGGACTAAAAATTCATAAAGGAAAATCCGGACTTCTCTTTTTATCCGAACTAAAATTTTTATTCTAAGGCCAATTTACTCTACCTTCTCCGGTTAATTGGCGTGAACCAGTTTTTAAGAACTCGATATTCTGGGTCGTTACAATCTCCCCACTTATAGAAATTTCGTCCTCGAAATTTTAAATAAAGTTATTAACCTCGAGAAAACAAATGGGGATATTTAATCCGCATCTCTTCTTCTCGTTCCCAAGTTTCCTCCTCCTTCGAATGATTCTTCCAAAGCACCTTTACTAGAGGTATCAATTTGGTGCGCAGCCGCTGCTCTTTTCGATCTAAAATTTCAACTGGTTCCTCTATATAAGACAGGTTCTTATCAATTGTCAGAGGTTCAAACTCAATTACATGAGTAAGATCGTGGACATACTTCCGAAGCATTGATACATGAAATACGTTGTGTACTTCGGCCAAGTTCGGAGGTAGTGCCAGCCTGTAAGCTACTTCTCCGACTCTTTCCAAAATTTCAAATGGCCCAATAAATCTTGGCTTTAGCTTTCCTTTCACCCCGAATCTGTACTTTCCTTTTGACGGTGATACCTTTAGAAACACAAAATCGTCCTCTTCAAACTCTAAGATAGATCTTCTCCGATCTGCATAGCTCTTTTGTCTGCTTCGAGCTACTCTGAGATTTTCATGCACTATTTGAATCTTTTCTGCCGTCTCTTTAATAACCTCAGGACCCAAAATCTTCCTATTTCCGTGTTCCTCCCAGTGAATTGGCGACCTACATTTTCTTCCATACAAAGCCTCAAAAGGAGCCATACCTATGCTGGCCTGATAACTATTATTGTAGGCAAATTCTGCTAGAGCTAAGGAATTATCCCAAGTCCCTTTCATCTCCAAGACCGAGGCTCTCAGCATATCCTCCAGAATCTGAATAGTTCGTTCAGACTGGCCGTCCGTTTGAGGATGAAAAGCGGTACTAAACTTTAGTTCTGTCCCCAATTCTTTATGCAAACTTTTCCATAACCTTGAAACGAAACGAGGGTCTCTATCTGATACAATAGAAACATGTACACCGTGAAGCCTGACAACTTCTTTTATGTATAATCAAAGGTTTATCTCTGAATAAGTTGTCCTGATTACTTAAAAATGAGCTGACTTTGTTAGCCGGTCAACAATCACCCAAATAGCATCATGCTTCCTAGGCGTCCTTGGTAGACCGGTCACAAAGTCCACGGCAACATCTTCCCATTTCCAGCCTGGAAATGGCATTGGTTGCAATAACCCGGACGGCTGCTTTCTTTCCGCTTTTACTTGTTGGCATACAAGGCATTTTTCCGCATAGCCTGCAATGTCCCTCTTCATATTTTTCCACCAGAATATTTTCTTCAGATCCTGGTACATTTTATTAGCTCCTGGATGGATCGTATAACGGGATCTATGAGCTTCTTTAAAGATTCTTTCTTTTAACTCCTTGTCGTCCGGACACACAAATCGACCTTTAAATCGCAAAGCTCCATCTGGTTTAACATGAATCCACTTCGGGAATCTTTGTCTAACTCATTCGTAATATTCATAAGAAAAGAATCATTTGCTTGTCCTTCCTTAACTTCATTAATCAACTCCGGCTGGACTTGAAGATACGCTAAAATCATACGTTTCCCTTGCACATAACGTTGAATGTCATAGTGTAAGGCAGTCCAAAGATCTCCATCTGCTTTGACTTGCATCCTTACCAAGATACCGGGTTGTCGACTTAGTGCATCGGCAACCATATCGGGCTTTCTTTATTGCACGGATTTCACAAACATAATCCTTCAGGAATTCAATCCACCTTTTTTGCCTCATGTTCAGTTCTTTTTGTGAGAATAGATACTTTAGACTCTTATGATCAGAGTACACCAAGAATTTCTCATCGTACAGATAATGTCTCCAGATTTTTAGTGCAAACACAACAGCAGCCAATTCTAAGTCATGCGTTGGGTAATTCCTTTCATGGTCCTTCAATTGTCGCGACCCATAGGCAATTACTCTTCCGGTTTGCATTAAGACACAGTCCAACCCAAACTTTGAGGCATCACAATAAACAATCAACCCTCCGAATCCATTTGGAATAGTCAAGACTGGAGTAGAGGTTAACCGGTCTTTAAGCGCCTGGAAGCTCTCTTCACAATTCTTGGTCCACTCAAACTTGGCATCCTTCTTTGTTAACTGCGTAAGTGGCAAAGCGATTCGGGAGAAGTTTTTCATAAACCGTCTATAGTATCCAGCCATGCCTAAAAAGCTTCACACTTCGGTCACAGAGGTTGGCCGGTTCCACTTTACCACTGCTTCCACTTTCTTGGGATTGACGGAAATTCCTTCTTTGGAGATGACTTGTCCAAGGAATCTCACTTCCACCAGCCAAAATTCACACTTTTTAATTTTGGCGAACAACCGATGCTCCCTAAGGATCTGCTGTGTAGTCCGTAAATGCTCCTCGTGTTCCTCATAGCTTTTCGAGTACACAAGGATGTCGTCGATAAAGACAATCACAAACTTATCCAGGTATGGTTGAAAAATTCGGTTCATTAGGTCCATAAAGACAGCCAGAGTATTTGTCAACCCGAATGGCATCACTACAAACTCATAATGCCTATATCTAGTCTGGAAAGCAGTCTTGGGTATATCCTCCCTTCTGATCCGAAGTTGATGATATCCGGATCTAAGGTTGATTTTCGAAAACACACAAGCTCCTTGTAATTGATCAAGAAGATCATCAATCCTTGGCAGAGGATATTTATTCTTTGTAGTAATTTTGTTTAATTGCCGATAATCTACGCATAATCTCATGGTTCCGTCTTTCTTCTTTACAAAGAGAACCGGAGCTCCCCATGGTGATACACTCGGCCGAATGAAACCTTTGCCTAATAATTCCTGCAGTTGCTGTTTCAATTCTTTAAGTTTGGCCGGCGCCATTCTGTATGGCACTTTGGATATCGGTGCAGATCCTGGCATCAATTCCACTTCAAACTCCAATTCTCGCTGAGGTGGCAACCCAGGCAAATCCTCAGGAAATACATCTTCGAATTCTCGTACTACAGGAATTTCTTTGGCCACAGATTCCCGCTCAGTAATCACGCTGGCAAAAGCTAGATAAGCTTGACACCCATCATTAATCAAGTGCCTGGCATGAAGAGCTGAAATGAAACAAGATGCTTTCTTTCGTCGGACTCCTTGTATATAGAATGACTTGATTCCAGGAATGGTGAACTCCACTCTTTTCCGGAAGCAATCAATTCTGGCATGACAACTTGCTAACCAGTCCATTCCCAAAATTACATCAAAGTCACTCATTTCTAGTAAAATTAGATTAACAGGCATTACACATCCTTTTAATTCTAGTGGACATTCCAAATATACTACATTTAAAATTTTTGACGACCCTGTAGGTGATGCGACCATCAGTGGGCAGTCAAGTACATGAGGAGAGGTTGTAAGGTATTGTGCAAATTTATGAGACACAAAAGAGTGAGTGGACCCAGAGTCAAAAAGCACATGACTAGACGTTCCACAAATAGAAAGTTTACCTTCCACAACCTCCGTAGAGGTTTCGGCCTCCTGCGCAGAGACAGCAAACACCTTAGCTGTAATAGGGGGCTTAAATCCTGAAATCTGTTTAGGAAGTGGACAGTCCCTAATCAAGTGTCCAGCTTGACCACAGTTATAACAGACTCCCAGCTTCTTATAACAAGGTTTTCCTTCATGATACTTTCCGCAATGCTCACATTCATTTTTAGCTGAAGCTCGAAAATTTGGCACAGACCTATTCTGCTCCCCACTAGGCATCGAGGGTCTTGCTTTCTTGGAAGGACCTCCACTCACACTGCCCCTTGAAGTCTGACTGAAAGCCCTTTGCCTGACCATTGCTCCTCTTTCAAGTTCTTTCTCATAGATGACCGCCTTATCGAGTACCTCTCCGTAGGTGGGCAAAGTCAGAGTTGAGAGTTGCCTTCTAATATTATCCCTCAAACCCTGAAAGAACCTCCTAGCCTTCCTTTCCGGATCATCCACCATAAAAGGAGCATATCGAGATAATTCTGTAAACTTTGCATCATATTCAGTCACCGAGCGAGTACCCTGCCTTAGGCGAAGGAACTCATCCTCCTTTTGTCCTCGGAGATTAGCAGGGAAATACTTCTCCAAAAATGCTGCTTCAAACATTTCCCAACTAATATCCGGATTTGGCACATTGAAAACTCTTTTTTGCATTTCACACTAGTGGTGAGCCTCTCCTACCAGCTTATGAGTGGCATACAGAACCATGTCTCCAGCAGGACACTTAATTACTGTAAACACCTTTTTCAGTCTTTGAAACCAAGTGTCTGCCTTCAATGGGTCAGGTTCCCCGAAGAATTTAGGAATTCGTTCATTGGTGAAACGATCATAGACCGATCTTTCCTGATGTACAGGAATTGGGGTGGCCGCCGGAGTGGGTGGAGTTGTTGGAGTCAAAGCTTCTATGACTTCGGCCATTTTGTCCAACAGATTCGAGTATCGTGCCTCCCGATCCGGAGTGTTGTTCATTTGAACATTTCGCCTTCTTCTGTTAGACATGCCTTTAGGAACAATTTGAAATTCTGAAAAGGAATATTTCGACTAAGTCCGTCCTAGTTTCCGTGATAATTCAACTTATCCTAAAGCATCTCATTTCTTTCTCTGATACCAACCGTGATGACCCGATTTTTTTTTAAAACCAAACACAGGGTCTCATGAAGCCGGACTAAGTAACGCAGGCCCATCAATTTAATTTCAAACTTGATCGTCCAACTCTGAAGTTAGCCGGACCAAAATACTCTGAGATGCTTACTAAATAATATTCATTACACAATCCTCAAAGGAAAACACGGAAACGTACTAACATTCAAAACATTTATAAATTGCATAAACAGCAGAGTCTATTCAACAACAAAAGACAAAATAAAGCTCTTCAAAATCTGCTCCGGCTCGCTAAACCACTTTGATACTCCACAGAGTTCTACTCAACTTCATCCTCCATAATTCTTTCATCATCTGAAAAATAGCAAGAATGTGCTACAAAGCCCAGCAAAATACTCACATGTAGAAAACAAAGAACATAATATATACATATAAGCGAATATAATACGAAAATCATCATATCTTTTAGTTCGAACTTTCTTAGTCTTTTTCTTCTTATCTTGTCTACCGAAAACTCATAAAAACCATGGAGGGTTCTTATCATCTTTAGGGACCGGACGGAAGTGGACAACATCGAGGACGGGTTGTGTGTAACCCTACAACCTAAAGCCATATCCCCTCATTATGCTCCCCGGGGCGGGAGGTAATGCCTTTATCCCGGCATACAGGGCAAAAAGTCTTATGCCACCAAAAGGTTCCCTCCCGTGGCCCAGGAGGCATCCTCGAGTGTCACTTCAATATCCTTCATCCATCTTTTACAGCAAGCTTAATGGAAACTCGGTTCTTAGTTCATATGGCCGTTCGTTATGGTTCAAAAGTCATAGAGTTCCACCTGCTGTCCAAATTAATACATTATTCTTTTAAACCGAAGCTCTTTTTCTTTTTCAGACAGAGTTCTTGATGCCGGAGTTCAAAATGCCGAAGTTCTTTTTCAGACGGAGTTCTTGATGCCGGAGTTCAAAATGCCAAGTTCTTTTTCAAGACAGAGTTCTTTTGAATTCCGAAGTTCTGAGAACCGGAGTTCATTTTCGTTAAAGGCGGAGTTCTTTTCAAAAGCAAAGTTCTTACCTGAAGTTCTTAAAAGCCGGAGTTCCTTTAAATCTAGAGTTCTAAAAACCGGAGTACTTTTCTTTAAAATCCGGAGCTCTAAAACCGGAGTGATTTTTCATTAAAATCCGGAGTGCTTCTTAATTAAAAGGACGGAGCTCTTTTTGTAAAAAGGCGAAGTGCGTTTTCTTCAAAAGGACGGAGCTGTTTTCTGTAAAAGGACGGAGATCTTTTCGTAAAAAGGACGGAGCTCTTTTCTGTCAACGACGGAGCTCTTTTCGTAAAAAGGACGGAGTATTTTTTTCATCAAGGACGGAGTTCTTCTTCAAAGGCGGAGTACTTTTCTCAAAATGGCGGAGTACTTTTCTTCACAAACATACAACCATCAAAATTCATATAAATTGACAGATAATCATACAAAACTGAATATCATGAAGTATTTTACTTAGACATGCAATTATCGACAAATAATCGTAAGCATCAGATATGAAAAGAACAGAATAAATATCATATAAGTTCATATATTATCAAATATACAAGCATAAAAATCATGCATAAGCATGAACTTGAAAACAGGGGTGAGTATCTTGCCTGGTTGTTTTTCTACTTTGCCTGATCTTTACTCTTATCTAGTTTCTTCTACTTTGCTCTTACTGAAATTTCTATTAGGTACCTTACTCTCACTTTCTAGCTCTTATTTATAGACCATGAATTTGATAGCCTCCATAAATGATTGGCAGTACAAGGAAAATGTTTCTTATTAATGATGATCATTATTAATGATTCTGGGGAAATGTTTCTTATTAATTAAATCATTTATGATCTTATATTCCCAAGGAGTTCATAAATTCCTAGTGAACTGAACTTAGCCTTATCATGTAAACACATTAAATCTTTGGTTAACTGGACCTAGCTTTCTTATGTGAACACATTAAATTCTTGGTTAACTTAACTTAGCAGGATTTAACTTTTCTCATTTAATCGCATTCCGGTTAACTAATGCTGTTGACCGATTACCCTCACATGACCTCCGGTCAACGCTGTCGACTTGATCTTCAACTCTGGCTTTCTTCCCACAATTCTACTCCTACCTTACAAGGCTACAAAACCACTCCGCCTTCAAGTCACTTCTCGGCCTTTAATGAAACAAAACCCGATTTCAAAACATGTCAAGGCCGATTTAGATTTTCTCTCCAAAGTAGCTGAACTTGATTCTCACGGATGAAGCCGACTTATTTTGCATCAACGAATATTCCGACTTCTTTTATCAAGGAGGTCCGACTTATTTTATCAAGGAATATCCAGACTTCTTTAAGGAAATCCGACTAGAATAAAATTCGGGCGTAATGAAATCCAGACTTCTTTTATTCAGGAAATCCGGACTAAAAATTCATAAAGGAAAATCCGGACTTATCTTTTTATCCGAACTAAAATTTTTATTCTAAGGCCAATTTACTCTACCTTCTCCGGTCAATTGGCGTGAACCAGTTTTTAAGAACTTGATATTCTGGGTCGTTACATTGGATGTTTACCAAAATACAAACACCTGTACATAACTCTGCACAATATCCACATATACACTTATCACCATACACAGAATCACATAGCCACCAAACCTCCTGTAGTGGCACCGATATCATAGTTTAGGTACGACGTCGGCTCAGGAAAAGATGCCTACTAAAAGGACCCAATTATGACCACAAACACAACCTGCGGAAGCATGACAACCATAATACACAAGAAACCCAAATTATCCATCCATCCACATATACCGACATAACATGATATATATATTTAAAATTCTGAAAATAAAATACAAAATTCTTGTGTCATACATAAACAAACTAAATCCTTGAGCTCCGCACAGAAATCAGGTCGCCTAACTCGTCTCTGTAGCTTACTCGGTCTCGTTGGGCATCAAAGCATTGTCATTTGAAAAGAGAGACAGCAAGGGTGAGCATATCGCCCAGCAAGTATAAACACACGTCACTAACAAAAGATGGGTAAACAGTAGAGATAATGATGGGATGGGGAGGATCATATTATTTCAATTAAAAAGGAGCATGAGAGGAGGGAAACCTTTGGGATCGCATGGTTTGTCTATTAACATTTGATACACTTTTATACACTTTTATGATTCTCATTAATCTTTGCGGATCAGGGCTAGTAGGTCATACTAGCAACGATGCGAGAGAACGAGGAAAGGATCATAATACTCCACATGATCTAAGGCCATGAGGGCTTATTCTTAGACCCAGCTGGGGGGTCATCTACATATTATGCCTATAGACGGGCTCGATAAACGCCCCATTTCCCCAGGGTACCATGGCAATTCCTCGTTCTTCCACAATAGTATCCTAAGGTGTGCCACGAATATCACCCACTCACACAAGCGACTAGAATATGCGGCCGAGGTATTCTTTGGGTTCCCACCGAGATGGATGTGGCAAGCAAGGGAATACTACCAAATGAACATAAGTCCATGGTCCTAGTTTCATTATTCTATTTCCAATTCCATTTCCATTTGAGGAAAAGCCCACCATATCCAATTTTACCATATCTCCCGCCATTTGGGAGGTTCCATTATTCACATATCACATTGTGGATTTTTCTCTGATTATTTGTGTAATTCTCGTCTTTCTTTGGAACTTAAGTATTTTCACGATTCAATGATATGCATGATTATCAAAATTCATGAGAGGGATTGGAATTCCTTATCATCGATGAGCCAATATCATGTTGAGGTCCTCCGAATCCCGTTCCATTGCAATCAATGTGCAAATTCATATTTTCAGGCTTACATTCAAATATAATCCGTTAGATATACTTCTTATAACAATTAAATAGGGTAAAAGTATGCAAAGTTTCCGTTATACCTTGGATGAACGGTAACAGTGGCATTTTAGAGCGTTCAGACGCCGTGAACGGGTCGGCTCTTGTGAAATCGGATGCCCGGTTGATATATATACGTATTTGAGACGTGGCGATTCACATTTTGGGGTCAAAATAACATAATTTGAAGGGGAAAATAGTGAATCCCGAATTTGGGTGTGGGTTAAGGTTTGGCAATACCAAATCGAACGATTCAGACAACGAATTGAACAAATACTTGCATATTCATGGAACATAAATCATGGGTTATACTTTTTTTTTTTATTTTGGGTGGGTATCGGAACGATAATACCCTACGGAGAACAAATAAAAATCAAAAGAGAGCAAGTAGTGAGTATGAGAATACTTGCCTCGAGGCGTGCTATCACTTTTATAACTGGCTCTCGGATGGATTCGGACTCTACACCTCGATCTCCTCCTTTCTCTCTCTAAAATCGGCGTTCCCTCTCTCTCTCCTTTCCAGAGGATTCTTGAAAATGTGGAAAAATTGGAGAAATGCAAAGTATGCTGCGTTTATATACTCGTCAGGACGCTCGAGCGCCTAGTGAGCGAGTGGCGAGCCCGACCTCACTGCCGGCCTACTCTCGAGTGCACATAGGCGCTCAGGGGGCACGGCCTGCTACTTGTGCCACTGTATTTTGCGCTCGAGCCTGAGCTCGAGCACACAACAGGTGTAATCTGCTGGCAGCGCTTCAACAACAAAATCTCGAGATTTTCTTTTCTCACCAATTTTTCTTCCAATGCTAATATTTAATCGTCCAATAAGTCTAGTATTATTTATTATTATGTTGATTGCCTCATGTTAATTATATTTTAAACTTGGAACCTCGCACATAAAGTATACAATATCCAAAATATAAAACAAAATCCCTGTTTCATACATAATCAAGCTAAATCCTCAAGCTCCGCACTGGGAATCAGGTCGCATATCTCACTCCTATAGTTTACTCAGACTCGTCGGGCATTCGTGCGTTTTTGTCTAGAGAGAGAGATAGCAAGGGTGAGTTAAAAACAAGCCCAGCAAGTGAAATCATACGTCACTATCAAACGTTAAAGAAATAACGAAAATGATAATGGAAAGGGTAACATACATTTATAAATACAATGGAGCAGGAAGGGAAGAAGACAATTAGAAGTATCAATTTGCCATTTATCATGATTTAGGACATTTAATTGCCATTTAAATACGTTTTAGTGCACTTATTATTCACTTTATTCTTTGCGGATCAGGGCCAATAGGTCGTACTGACTAACGATGCGGGAGGACGAGAAAAGGATCATGAAACTCAACATGATCTAAGGTCATGATGGCTTATTCTTAAACCCAACCGGGGTGTCATCTGCATACCAATGCCTGTAGATTGGCCGATGACGATAATGCCCCATTTTTCCAGGGTACCAGGGTAGTCCTCGTTCTTCAACAATAATATTCTAAGGCGTGATAGGGATATCATCCACTCTCACTAGTAGCAAGAATACGTGGCCAAAGTATTCATTGGATTTCTGTCGTCATGGACATGGCAAATTAGAGAATACTACCCATAAATATAGTCCACGATCCAAGTTTTCGGATTCATTATTCCTTTGAGGGAGGATCCACCATTTCCATTCACATTATTTCCAATCGGCACTAATTAAATTTTAAACCTCAAGGTGTCTCCCTACTTGACTTCACGATCGACTACCGCAACGGATGGACCTCCACCTAGGAGTCTTAGCAGCTACTACTATCCTATCCGAAAGCAACAATGCAGTTATACTATTCTTAGGACACTATCTAGGATGCAGGAGCTAGACAACCAAACCCATCATCTATGACTAACTTTAGTCCAAGCCTAAGCTAGCCAACCGGAATAACTAGGACAATCCAATCTAATTTAATTTGTCCTACATCTATATCTACTCATCCAATTAATTCTAATCTATCCTAAGCTTCCACATAAGATTAGATCAATCCTATGGCATCCCTTTCTCTGATTCCAACTGTAACGAACCGGGTTATTTTTCTTAAATAACCCCTGCCAATAAATACATACTACTAATGCCCAAAATAATAATCTAAATTTTTGTAGAAAATTGGGCAGAGTTCTCTTTACATCTGGACAAAAACCAAAAACACAACCTGTTCAAGTTAACATGTACAAGCACACATCTATTTAGTTCACCACAATTCACCCTACAACATACATACACAGGACCACACAACCTCCATCATCACCTTAGGAGGCACCAATGTCATAACTCCAGTACAACATCGGTGCAGAAGGATGCCAACTAAGGATTCCCAATCATAACCATAATAAGAAAAACCTACGGAAGCATAATAACCAAATATACAGCGGAAACTAATTCTTTATGCATCCATATAACACATCACCAGCAACAAGAGACATAAAGTATACAATATCCAAAATATAAAACAAAATCCTTGTTCCATACATAATCAAGCTAAGTCCTCAAACTCCGCACTGGAAATCAGGTTGCATATCTCACTCCTACAGTTTACTTAGACTCGTCGAGCATTCGTGCGTTCTTATCTGGAGAGAGAGATAGCAAGTGTGAGTTAAAAAAAAAGCCCAACAAGTGAAATCATACGTCACTATCAAACGGCAAAGAAATAACAAAAATGATAATGGAAAGGGGCAACATACATTTATAAATACAATAGAGCAGGAAGGGAAGAAGACAATTAGAAGTATCAATTTGCCATTTATCATGATTTAGGACCTTTAATTTCCATTTAAATACGTTTTAGTGCACTTATTATTCACTTTAGTCTTTGCGGACTAGGGCCAATAGGTCGTACTGACTAACGATGCAGGAGGACGAGAAAAGGATAATGATACTTCCCATGATCTAAGGTCGTGAGGGCTTATTCTTAGACCCAGCCGGGGGGTCATCTACATACTAATGCCTGTAGACGGGCCGATAATGATAACGATAACACCCATTTTCCCCGAGGTATCAGGGCAGTCCTCGTCATTCCATAATAGTATTCCAAGGCATGACAGGGATATCACCCGCTCCCACCAGTGGCAAGAATGTGTGGCCAAAGTATTCCTTAGGTTTCTACAGTGATGGACTTGGCAAATTAGAGAATACTACCCATAAATATAGTCCATAGTCCTAGTTTCTGGATTCATTATTCCTTTAAGGGAGGATCCACCATTTTTCCATTCACATTATCTCTAATCGGGAGATCATATTTCAACTACATATCTCTATCCGGGAGATCAAATCAATGATATCATACATTGTGGATTTCCCTCCATTTGCTTATACCATTCATATCTTTCTTTTGGACTTAACTCTTTTGACCATTCAATCATGTGCTTTGGACATCAAATTCATGGAGGAGAGCCAAATTCTTACCTCAATATTGCCATTTCACTTTGGAGGTCCCCTAGAGCATAATTCTTTATGAATGGAGCACAATTACTCATTTATAGAACTTACAATTTAGCATGAATATTTAGACATAAATTTCATAACAATTAAACGGAGGTAAAACATGCAAATTACACATTCTTCATGGGTGAACAGTGTCAGGCCACTTTTAGAGTGTCTGGACGTCACGTACGGGTCAATACTTGCGTTATCGGACACCCGGCCGATATATATACATAATTGGGACGTAGTGATTCACATTTTGGAGTCAATTTAACATAATACGGAGGTGGAAGCATACAAATTTCTCCTTTATTTTTGGAAGAATAGTAACAGGGGGTTTTTAGAGCTTCCTGATGCCGCGAACAGGTCAATTCTTATGAAATTGGGCGCCTGGTCGATATGTATACATATTTGAGATGTGGTGACTCACATTTTGAGGTCAATTTAACATACTATGGGGGTAGAAGCATGCAAATTTATTTGTTCACCTCGGGTGAACAGTAACAGTGGGCTTTTAGAGTATCCGGACGCCGCGATCGGGTCGATTCTTGTGAAATCGACGCCCCGGTTGATATGTATATATATTTGGGACATGATGATTTATATTTTGAGATCAATTTAACCAATAATATATGGAGGGGAAAATGGGTATCACGAATTGGGCAGTAGGTTAGGGTTTGGAGATACTGAACCGAACGAATTGGAACGCAATTCGGACAATAAACTATATATTTCTTGATCATTTGACGTGGGTTATATATTTTTCATATTTTGGGTGGGTATTGAGATGAAAATACCCGATAAAAAAATAAATAAAAATCAAAAGAGAATAAATAGCGAGTATGAGAACACTTGCCTCAACGTGTACTACCACCTTTATAACTAGCCCTCGGACAGATATGGACTCCATAGCCTCGATCTCCTCCTTCTCTCTCCTCATCTTCCCTCTCTCCCTCTTCCCTTCTCTCTGGAATCGTCTAGAAAATGCCCGAGAAAAACGCGCACGGCCTTTTATAGGCAATCGGGCGCTCGAATGATGATTGAGCGCCACCTGGGCCACCGCATTGCCAACGTCGCGCCTTGAGCACCATGTGGGCGCATGGCAATCACACCATTCTGTTTTTCGCGCCCTTGCTGCGCTCGAGCACAACTCGGGCGTGGGTCAAGCCTGCATCGAGCCCGTAGCAAGCCTATTTTATGTTTTCATCGTCTGAGACCCGTTTTGAGCTTTCCAACCCAATGTTTCACATCCTTGGACTCTAATTTTGATCATATAACCTTAATAGGCCATGATTATCACAATTTAAAGCCTGAAATCGTATCTACGAATTAATGTTTCCCGGTTTACAATTTCGGTCCCCGGTTTAGCCGATTTCGGATCATTGGGCTTTTTAAACCGATTCCTCCAGTACCCTTTGACCTCAATTCACCTATTTTAACTTAATTACCTCCCAATTACCATATTCTGAAAATTGAAACCTCATGACCCATTTTAACCTCATCTTGGTAGTTGATACCTTATAGAGCCCAATTTCATCTTTCTACTTCCGAACTCAATTTTCTCACATCCTATACCTAATTCTTAATCATTATTAATTCAATTACACCCTAATTATTATGTTTCAAAACTCGAGTCGTCACATTCTCCCTCAGTTATAGAAATTTCATCCCCAAAATTTAACGAATCTCAAAATCCTCTTAATTAGAGGAAATCTTCCAAATGTTCCCAAATCACTCCCTCGATTAACTATAGTCCCCTGAAACCTTAGGCATTCGAGCTATTCTAATCTTTATTACCTAATCGATTTATCAAAATTCAAATAGAAACTTTGTTATTGAAATAAGTTCTAAATTTTTCGACACAACTTATCACAATAACATATCTACTTCTACATTTACGACACTTGGGAAAAACTTCGTACTAATCTTCCAAGTTCCTTTCTGACTTAACTCCAAATCTCAATAGGCTGAGAATCCTTATTACCTCAAAAGACTATTCTTTCTTAACCTCTGGTTAAACCTTATGTATATGAGCTTACTATACTTTTGCTGCGCCACTTTGATTATCTTTCCCAATCACAAATTATCTAGTTGCAACTCGCTACTATATCTGATTTGGCTTGATATCCAAGTTCTCTTATCAAGCTTGGCCAAGAACCTGATATAAACCTCAAATCATCATTAAACCTTGAAGACAGAATACTTCACATTCTCACTACTTCGTTGGTATACCACCAAACCAACACTTCCTTAAAATACATAATCGATTCAGATACTCAGATTACACAACAACCATAATTAGAGCAATCCTTAAGGTATCCATATCTTGTAGATAAAACCCGCAATCCTCAATTCACAGGCAGATTCAAAATTACAATTATAACAAGCTCCCAAAAAAATTGATATAACTTTAGGCCATTACCTAAATCTTGAAATTCAAATATTTATCAATCTCAAGATTTCGTTGGCATACCGATGGGCCAACTAATTTAATCCAAACACGTTTTCCATAATTATAATAAGTGAATCATCCTAATCGTCCTAAAACAAAATCATATTGAATTTTCATTTCAAAATTTCATGGCTCTAACACTTTGAATACGTTTCTATCCCAATTTAAGAAAACGACCTCTTATTGCCCAAGAATTTAAACCAACTCGCAATTTTCCTTTCACATCTCCTACAAGACACTAAAAACACACTGAGTCTAAAGACTCCTAACATCAATTATCAGCATCAAGGCCCATTTTCTTAAAGACACTAAGGTTTGTTCTAGCAATTCTTAAATGGGTCCATCCATTCATAATATTATAAGACTATCTTTTTCTTTCTAACACAACTATTCTAACCCTTGAAATTATCAGGTATTAGCCACCTCCAAGGTAACGCCTATGAGGTTCCGGATTTAAGAACTTGATAATAATGAGGTGATTAGTATGTTAATGATTAATACTAATCCTATAGTAATATTAAGGTTTGGTGTTGGAAGAAAAATCGGGAAAATTTTTCGGGTCTGGGCTGCTGAAGCCCTGCCAGCAGGCTTGCGCTTGCTGGGCACTCTAGTGAAAAAACCAGAAGCGAGGCCGCTCGTTGGCCGCTCGAGCGGTGCGCGTAGTATAAATACCCATCGTGCCTTCTCTCCTCATTATTTTGTGCGAGGCTAGGGTTTTAGAGTGAGAGAGGGTGCCGGTTTTAGAGAGAGAAGGAGGGCGAATGAGGCCCAGGAGCCCCAATCCGTCCGAGAGCCAGGTATAAAAGTGAAAGCACGCGTCGAGGCAAGTGTTCTCATACTCACTTCTCGTTCTCTTTCGATGTTTTATGTATTTTCGTTGGGTATTTTGTGTCGATACCCACGGTGAACGTTAGAATCTTGAAACCCATGGGTATGGGTTAAGGAAAATGTAGTTAGTTGCTCGGATCATGTCCGATCCACCCGGTTTTGTTTCACCGAAATCCTAACCCACAAAAAATTGGGGATTTCCCGTTTCCCGCCCGTGTATCATGAAATTGACCCCAAAATGTGAATCCTCACGTCCCATTGATGAATATATGTCGGCCACGGGTTCGATTTTGCACGTTTCGACCCGTTTGCGGCGTCTGAGCCCTCTAAACGGGCGTTGTTACTGTTCACCCGAGACCGGAGGTGATAATTGCACGTTGTCACCTTCGTAAAATGATGGAATGACCCTAGAATGTGAATCCCTGTATTCCAATTGTGTGTATATATCGACCGGATGCCGAATCCCGCAAGATTTGATTTGTTCGTGGCATCCGGGAGCCTTAAAAGTTCCCCGTTGTGGATAATCCAAAAATGAATGGGAAATTGCATACTTCCACCCTCATGATAAGTTAAATCAAACACAAATGTGAAATCTCGTGTACAAAGAGTGTGTACGAATCCACCGGACGTCCGGTTTTCAAGTATCGAACCTTTTACGGCGTCCGGGTGTTCAAAATAAGATCCAATCATGATCACCCAAAAACGAAATGAGAAATGTAAAGTGATATGCCTTCAAAATCGTTGTGAAAGTAACATTTAACTGATTAAACGTAAATGTAAGCCCCGAATGTGAATCCGTGTGCTGGAAGCAAGGGAATGAGTCTCAGAGGTTTTAAAGTGACTTGTGATCGTCTGAGGTATGAAATCTAATCTCTGTTGTGAACTTGGAATGATTTGTTGTGGATTTAGGGAATTGAGTCCCAACGATTGTGATTAAGGGAATTGAGTCCCATTGTATATTGAGAATCGTGACGTGAATGGAAGGGAGTCCACATTGTGCTTGTGATGATATAATCTCCTGGATGGAGATGTGTGTGATGAGATGATCTCTCGGTTGGAGATCTTGTGATGGGAATGAGATTTCCCGAGATGTGATTGTGTGTGGCAAATGTGGGTTTCCCTCTCCAAGTGTTGAACCTAATCTTGAAGCTAGGACCCTGAGTCGTACGGGTAGTATTCTTTAGTATACCATGTCTATCGCGGTGTGAACCCGAGGAATACTTGGCCACGTATTCCAGCGGCTCGTAGGAGTCGGTAATGTATGTGGTACGCTTTAGGAAACTACTGTGGAAGAACGAGAATTGCCCTGGTCCCCGGGGGTGTGGGGCGTGTCGATCGATGCTACATATTGAGATGTAGTCGTCTTGGTGATTGTTGTATGGATGCAACTGAGGGTCGTGTGCTACCGACCTAAAATAGTAGCTGTGGCTTTAGAATGTGTAGCGAACACATTCCTGTCCTCGTTCTCTCGCATCGTTGGTTAGTACGGTCTACTAGCCGGGGTCCTCAAAGATGATGTAATAACAAAAATGAATAATGTCCAATAAATGTAATCGTAAGAACCGTGTGAATCCAGTGATTCAAGATATGACCGTGAGAACCGTGAGAATCAAGTGATTCTGAATAATGACCAACCAAGATAATCGTGAGAACCGTGAGAACCAAGGGATTCCAGATGTTCCTGTTCCCTCTCCTGCTTTGTGGTTAGGGAGAGTCCCAGTATCTTTTCCCGTTCCTATTCTTGTTTATACCTGCGAGAATTGTTTATGATTATACTTGCTGAGCTGTAAGCTCACTCTTGCAGTTGTTATTTTTCCTTTCAGATGAGAACACTTAGCTGACGCCGGATAGATAGAGCAAGGAGAGAGGCCTGCTTGATGAGATTGGCTGGACGGCGAGTGCGCAAAAGCTCTGGACTTAGAGTTGGATCGGATTGAGGACGGCCACTTAGGGTTGAGCGTGGCTCGTTATAGTTATTGTTTTATGGTTTTGTTATGTTTCTACATTTATGATCATTTAGTATGCTTCGCGTCTGTGTTGATGTTTGGAGTTTTGTTTCATTTAGATGGCATCTCTCTAGATCCAGTATAGTAGCTAGGAGTACTATATTGGAGCCATGATGATATGGCAGATTGTGATCCTGTGTGGCGTGTTGTAGGCTTTGTGTGTAAGCCTTTTGATAGATGTGTGCTTGTACAGGATGATATTTAACAGGTTGTATTTCGGTTGTCGTCCGGTTGCAGAGGAAACTCTGCCGAATTTTCTGTAGAATCCATAGTTTAATTATGGGTTAGGGCTGTGTTGCCATTGACGGAGGTTATTCGATGGAGAATAATCCGGTCCGTCACAACGCCCGCAAGTTCCCAAAGCGGAGACTCCAACTATTAATTTTGACCTACGGGTGGAGTAATTCCAATTATGAACTTCTCCCCACTTATATGGGGATAGTCACCCCTCACGATCCCAGGATAGCAAAATCCTAACCTCTTTAAAGAACACTTGTTGGATCACTTAAGAAATATGGTTAAACCCAAGATGACTAGATATTTCCATGATATAAATCGGCCTTTCCATTCGACCCACTCTGACGGATATCATTCGCTACCCAGTCATGCGCTATGCGAACATTGCAAATTGTCGAGGGGCATTCAATCGACATCTTATCATATTAAATTGAGACCAAGAACTTTGTATCCCACACTACACTGCTCAATCCCTCCTAATTGGCCATCTCTTAATCTCTACAAGGCCGTAATCATGTTACCGAAAAATCTGTATACCCAATCAACATCTTTCCTTACTGAGCACCCAGAACACACGGCTAACAGCCTTCCTAAACTATAACATAGTTCTCAAACAATGTTCACACTTCCTATGATTCCTTGAACTCGACACTGGGGTCTTCACAACAATAGCCCAAACTTGATAGAAAGATTCAACCCATAATATTTACAGGTATACCTATAAATTTACAAACCCACAGAGCATTGCCCGGACTTACAATGACCGTTTCTTAATTTCCTAAATGCTGCTAATGACACAATCCCTATTCGTCTTCAATCTCTGACATTCCGGCTATAAATCGGCTTTCGAAGGCTTCACACCTCAGCAAAGGTCAAATGATTCATTTATTCGTACTGGCACGATAACTAATCAATCAAACACTATTAAAATCGGTCCAAGGTTCAGTACCACAAAATAATTCTAGACAACCCAGCCAAATCATACCTACGAACCCAAGAAAATGTCACAAACTTTGATATTGCTTGTATCAGGCCTAGATCCTTAGATAAACAAATAAACTTAAGAGTCACAAAATTTTATATTCGGGACCCCAAATGATATAGGTACTATGACATCAAAATTGAGAAATCTCATCTTTCATCATGATGATCAACACATTTTTCTTATGCACCATCACCACCAAAACTTCGATCTAAGGCTCTGGATTTCTTCCACTACCCGACCGGAGGATATAGACAATCCTCAGTTCGGTGACCAAGCTATCTATGACTTAGGTTAGGCTCCCAAAATCTTTTCGGAAGACATTTATCCATGATTCACCTATGAACATCCACCTTGATGTATCTTTTATATTCCCAAATACTAGGTCATCTTTGTCGCTATCTTGATTCTTAGGACCCATATCTCAACCCTTATAAGATCCGAGCCACACAAAAGTTAGGCACTTCAAGCCATGATTCCAAATTGTCATCCTAGGACTTGATGTGTCCGAAATTAACTCCAGTTATACTAACCTCAAGCCATAATTCCACCCTATTCATTTTGTTTGATCATTTAATTAAAACTCCCTTCGTGGCAAATTACTATCCTGAGGACCTCAACTCAGAGCCGGTCAAACTTAAGCTCTGAACAAAAATTGATTAACTTAGTCCTCAATTCATCACTAATCAATTCAAATACTAAGTCGGCACTAATTAAATTTTAAACCTCAAGGTGTCTCCCTACAGCTTCTCTTGACTTCACGGTCGACTACCGCAACGGATGGACCTCCATCTAGGAGTCTTAGCAGCTACTACTATCCTATCCGAAAGCAACAACGCGGTTGTAGTATTCTTAGGACACTATCTAGGTTGCAGGAGCTAGACAACCAAACCCATCATCTATGACTAACTTTAGTCCAAGCCTAAGCTAGCCAACCGGAATAACTAGGACAATCCAATCTAATTTAATTTGTCCTATGTCTACGTCTACTCATCCAATTAATTCTAATCTATCATAAGCTTCCGCATAAGATCAGATCAATCCTATGGCATCCCTTTCTCTGATACCAACTGTAACGAACCGGGTTATTTTTCTTAAATAACCCCTGTCAATAAATACATACTACTAATGCCCAGAATAATAATCTAAATTTTTGTAGAAAATTGGGCAGAGTTCTCTTTACATCTGGACAAAAACCAAAAATACAACCTGTTCAAGTTAACATGTACAAGCACACATCTATTTAGTTCACCACAATTCACCCTACAACATACATACACAGGACCACACAATCTCCATCATCACCTTAGGAGGTGCTAACGTCATAACTCCAGTACAAGATCAGTTCAAAAGGATGCCAACTAATGATTCCCAATCTTAACCATAATAAGAAAAACCTGCAGAAGTGTGACGGACTGGCCATATTCCACCACATAAGGCCGTCATCAAGCCTATCCTTTACATCATATATAGAATGAATACAACCTAGGTGGGCATAAAATTTTTTCTTTTCTTTTATATATACCATTCTTTTCGTACACAGGATCACTTAAGGCCGAACTCCTTGAGTAGGCCATCACAGTGTTAAGTCTTACACCTGGTTGGCCAACACTCAGGTTGGTCGACTATAAAAAAACTTGACATGACATGAGATGCTACTAGAAATATCGACTTCATTCATCCATATTATAATTACGGAAACATGCTAACATCCATAAATTCTTTTACAGCGGAACTGTTTTACAAATTCTTTTCAAAACATCAACAGAAATAAATCAATTCTTTCACTGATCAGCTCCGGCCAGCTATGCCGTCTAGTTACTTCACGTGACTCTACTCGATTTCATCCTCCATAAGCTTCTCATCATCTGAAAAATGGCAAGAGTGAGCTACAAAGCTCAGCAAGGTACCCACGTGCAGAAAACATTAACATACATATAATCGGATCAAAGTAGAGGTTCATAACATAAACTTAGCATATGAAAAGTTATCATAACAATTCTTCTTAAGTTCAGAAATCCTTGTTTTTGTTCTTATTATCTTGTCTTCAGAAAGTTCATAAAAGTTGAACGAAATGCTTATCATGTTTAGGGAGCGGACAACATCGAGGAATGGTTGTGTGCTACCCCACAACCTAGAGTTGTATCCTCTCATTATGCTCCTCGAGGCGGGAGATAATGCTTTTTACCCGGTATATAGGGCTGTAGTCCGAAAGCCTTATGCCACCGAAAATCCCCCCCGTGGCCCAGGGGCAGTCCTCTAGTGTCACTCAAATATCCTTTATCCATCTTTAACAGCAAGTTTAATGGAAACTCGGTTATTAGTTCATATCTTTTAATGGCCATCCATCATAGTTCAAAAGTCGGAAGTCGTAGAGTTCCACTTGCTGTCCGGATTATATACATTTTTCCTTGTTCTTATAGCCCTTGTTCTTAAATTTAAACTATTGAGGTCCGTAAAGCCTTTTCTTTAATGCCTTAAAACCGAAGATCTTTTATCACAATATTAGAGGTCTTACTTATCAAAGCCGGAGGTTTTTTCTCAAAAGCAGGTTTCAAAATACGTTGTAAGGCCGGTTTCAAATTCATGGGACAAATTTTCGATTTCAAAACATGCACTAAGGCCGGTTTCAACTTCATGGGCTAATTTCCGATTTCAAAACATTCTCTAAAACCAGTTTCAACTTCATGGGCCAATTTCCGATTTCAAAATATGCTCTAAAATCGGTTTCAACTTCATGGGACAATTTCTAATTTCAGAACACATTTTAGGGCCGGTTTCAATTTCATATATAAGGCTGGTGGTCCTTTAACAAAAGTCGAAGGTCATTTTAGCAAAAGGCAAAGGTCATATATCAAAAGCCGGAGGTCTTTTCTCAAAGGTCGGAGGTCTTTTATCCTTAAACATGCAATTATCAAAGTTCATGCAGATCGACAAATAACTATACTTCATGCATAAAGAAATTAGACATCATGAATAATAGGGCTTCATTTAAACATAAAGTTAACTGAGATTCTTGCTTAAATCAAACGATCAGAACCAATATCGTACATACCGTTACATAAGTTCATCAAAAATGAGACATACTTGCGTTGCAATCATGAACTTGAAAAGGGGTGAGTACACTTGCATTAATTCATGAACTTAAAACAGGGTATACTTGCATTAAACATATGATCAACAAAAAGGTGAGTACTCTTGCCTGAATTCCTTTATTTCCCCCTGAAATTCTGGTCTTCCATTACTAGAAAACTCTGTCGAGAGCCTCTTCCTAACATCTTCCCTTACGCTCTCTAGTTCTTATTTATAGGCCATTGGGTCTGACGGTAGTAGGTAGGGCAGGTCAATCACTCGAGGGTGGTTGGAAATAGGTTACCTACTCAGGCATGGTTATTCTGACTCTACTTTTTGTAAGGGTTTTCTTATTATTTCCGGTCAACTAGCCTTGACCGAATTTAGGTTTCTCTTTCGCGTTTTCGGTCAACTAGCCTTGACAGGATTTAGTTGCCCCTTCTTACACATTTCGGTCAATTGGCATTGACCAGATTTTACTTACCTTTGACATTTCCGATTTACTTTCCTCTTTCCCTTCCTTCTGGTCAACTAACGTAGACCGGATAAGCCTTCCTTTACGTTTCCCAGTTAACAGACGTTGACCGGATTACGTCCTTCTTCACGCTTTTTGATCAATACTTGCTGACCGGATTACTATTCTTATCACATTTTTTGGTCAACTGGCGTTGTCCGGATAGCCCTTAATTTCCCTTGACTCGATGTCAGGGACTTTCTACGTTTTAGGATCTGGGTCATTACAACCTCCCCCACTTATAGGAATTTCGTCCTCGAAATTTTAAATGAAGTTACTAACCTCAAGAAAACAAATAGGGATACTTGTTCCGAATCTCTTCTTCTCGTTCCCAAGTTGCTTTTTCAGGTGAGTGATTTTTCTAGGGTACCTTTATCAAGGAGATTGATTTTTTATGTAGCCTTTGTTCCCTTCGATCCAAAATCTGTATCGGCTCCATATGACTGTACTCAATTTCGTCCTCCATAAGTTTCTCATCATCTGAAAAATGGCAAGAGTGAGCTACAAAGCCCAGCAAGGTACCCACATGAAGAAAACATTAACATACATATAATCGGATCAAAGTAAGGGTTCATAACATAAACTTAGCATATAAAAATCACCATATCGTTTCTGCTTAAGTTTAGAATTTCCTTGTTCTTATTCTTATTATCTTGTCTTCCGAAAATTCATAAAACCGTTCGACATTCTTATCATCTTTAGGGATCGGACGGAAGCAGATAACATCGAGGAAGGGCTGTGTGCTACCCCATAACCTAGAGCCGTATCCTCTCATTATACTCCCCGAGGCAGGAGGTAATGCCTTTTACCTGGCATACGAGGCCGTAGTCCAGAAGCCTTATGCCACCAAAAATTTCCCCGTGGCCCAGGGGCAGTCCTTGAGTGTCACTCCAATATCTTTCATCCATTTTTAATAGCAAGCTTAATGGAAACTCGGTTCTTAGTTCACATCTTTCATTGGCCATTCATCATAGTTTAAAAGTCGGAAGTTGTAGAGTTCCACTTGCTGTCCGAATTATATACATTTTTCCTTGTTCTTATAGCCTTTGTTCTTAACTTCAAACAATTGAAGTCTGTATAGCCTTTCCTTTGACATCTTAAAATCGAAGGTCTTTTATCAAAATATCAGAGATCTTACTTATCAAAACCGGAGGTCTTTTCTCAAAAGTCGGTTTTAAATCATTGATCTCGTACGTCGCTTTACAAGCTGGTTTTAAATTCGTGGGACAATTTCCGATTTAAAAGCATGCTCTAAGACTGGTTTCAACTTCATGGGACACATTCCGATTTCAAAACATGCTCTAAGGCCAGTTTCAATTTTCATGGGACAAATTTCGATTTTAAAATACATGCTCTTAAGGATGGTTTCAACTTTCATGGACAAATTTCTGGTTTCAAAATGCTCTAAGGCAGGTTCAAATTCGTGGGACAAATTTTCGGTTTCAAAATGCTCTAAGGCTGGTTCAAATTCATGGAAAAGTTTTCGGTTCCAAATATGCTCTATGGCTGGTTCAAATTCGTGGACAAATTTTCGGTTTCAAAATATACTCTAAGGCCGGTTCAAATTCATGAACAAATTTCCGAATACCTTTCTTTTAACAAAACAGGAGGTCTTTTCTCAAAGGTTGGAAGTCTTTTCTTTAAATATGCAATTACTGAAGTTCATGCAGATCAACAAATAACCATACTTCGAGCATAACGAAACCAAACATCATGAATAACAGGGCTTCTTTTAAACATGCGGTCAATAGAGATTCTTCCTTAGATCAAACGATCAGAACAAATATCATACATACCGTAACATGAGTTCATCAAAAATCAGATATACTTGCGTTGCAAACCTAAGTACATTTGCATTAAATTATGATCTTAAAACAAACGGAGAACACTTGCATTAATTCATGAACTTAAAACAGGGTATACTTGCATTAAACATATGATCAACAAAAAGGTGAGTATTCTTGCCTGAATTTCTTTACTTCGCCCTGAAATTCTGGTCTTTCTTTACTAGAAAACTCTATGGAGAGCCTCTTTCTAACCTCTTTCCTTACGCTCTCTAGTTCTTATTTATAGGTCTTTAGGTTTGACGGTAGTAGGTAAGGTAGGTCAACCACTCGGGGGTGGTTGGGAGTAGGTTACCTACTTAGACATGGTTATTCTGACTCTACTTTTCGTAAGGGTTTCCTAATTATTATTTAAGGTCAATTGGCCTTGACTGGATTTAGGTTTCTTCCTACATATTCCAGTCAACTGGCATTGACCGGATTTTACTTACCTGTAACATCTCCAGTCAACTGGTATTGACCGGATTACTTTCCTCTTTCCCTTCCTTCCGATCAACTAGCGTTGACCAGATAAGCCTTCCTTTACTTTTTTCGGTCAACAGACGTTGACTAGATTACGTCTTTCTTCACGCTTTTCGGTCAACACTTGTTGACCGGATTTCCATTCTTGTCACATTTTTCGGTCAACTGGCATTGACCGGATAGCGCTCAATTTTTCTTGACTCGATGTTGGGGACTTTCTACGCTTTAGGATCTGGGCCATTACAATCTCCCCCACTTATAGGAATTTCGTCCTCAAAATTTTAAATAAAGTTACTAACCTCAAGAAAACAAATAGGGATACTTGTTCTGAATCTCTTCCTCTCGTTCCTAAGTTGCTTCTTCAGGTGAGTGATTTTTCTAAAGTACCTTTATTAAGGAGATTGATTTTGTACGTAGCCTTTGTTCCCTTCGATCTAAAATTTGCATCGGCTCCTCTAGTAGGATAAGTCCTTGTCGATTGACAACGGCTCGAACTCAATCTCATGAGTAGGATCATGGACATATTTCCTAAGCATTGATACATGAAATACGTCATGTACTTCTGCCAAACTTGGTGGTAGTGCTAGTCGGTAGGCCACCTCTCTAATCCTTTCTAAAACCTCGAAAGGGCCAATAAATCGTGGCTTCAGCTTTCCTTTTACCCTGAATCTGGTCGTCCCTTTAGATGGCGATACCTTTAGGAATACAAAGTCACCTTCATCAAACTTTAATGCAGATCTCCTCTGATCTGCATAACTCTTTTGTCTACTCCGGGCAACCCTTAGATTCTCGTGCACTAACCTTATCTTCTCCGTCGTCTCCTTAACAATTTCTGGACCCAAAATTCTTTCATCTTCAGGCTCCTCCCGATGAATCGGTGATCTACATCTCCTTCCATACAAGGCCTCAAAATGAGCCATGACTACGGTGGCCTAATAACTGTTATTATATACGAATTCTGCCAAGGCTAAGAAATTGTCCCAAGTCCCTTTCATCTCTGAGACCGAGGCCCTTAAAATATCCTCAAGGATCTGAATCGTTCGTTCTGACTGGCTGTCAGTTTGCGGATGATGAGCAGTACTAAATTTTAATTCCGTCTCCAATTCCTTATGTAAACTCTTCTAGAACCTCGAAACAAAGCGAGAGTCTCTATCTGATACAATAGAGGCAGGCATACCATGAAGCCTGACAACCTCGTTTACATACAGCTGGGCCAATTTATCACGGGAGTAAGTCATCCGGATTGCTAGGAAATGGGCTGACTTTGTTATTCGGTCAACTATAACCCAAACAACATCGTATTTTCTTGGCGTCCTTGGTAGGCCAGTCACGAAGTCCATGGCAATATCTTCCCATTTCCAGCTTGGAAGTGGCATTGGTTGTGATAACCCAGATGGTTTCCTCCTTTCCGTCTTGACTTGTTGGCACACAAGATATTTTTCTACGTAAGCTGCGATGTCTCTCTTCATATTCCTCCACTAGAACGTTTTCTTCAAGTCCTGGTACATCTTATTGACTTTTGGGTGGATTGTATACCATGATCTATGGGATTCCTTAAAAATTTTCTCTTTCAATTCCTTGTTGTCCGACACACATAATAGATCCCTAAACCTCAATGCTCCATCCGGCTTAACATGAAAATCACTTCAGAATCTCTTGTCCGGATCACTCATGATATTCACAAGGAAGGGATCATTCACCTGCCTTCCCTTAACCTCATCTATCACCTCTGGCTGGACTTACAGGTATTCTAAAATCATTCGTTTTCCTTGAACATAACGTCGGATGTCATATTGCATTAGACAGTCCAACATCTCCATTTGCTTAACCTGTATTCTTGCAAAGATACCTAGTTGTTGACTTAGTGCATCGGCGACTACATCGGCCTTACCCGGCTCGTACTGGATTTCACAGTCATAATCCTTCAGAAACTCAATCCACATTTGCTGCCGCACGTTCAGTTCATTTTGAGAGAATAAGTACTTTAAACTTTTATAATTGGAATAGACCAAGAATCTCTCACCATATAGGTAATGTCTCCAGATTTTCAGCGCAAACACTACTGCAGCCAATTCTAGATCGTGAGTTGGGTAATTCCTTTCATGATCCTTCAACTGTCGTGACCCATAGGCAACTACCCTTCCGTGCTGCATTAAAATACAGCCCAACCCAATCTTTGAGGCATCACAATAGACAATCAATCCTCCTAATTCATCCGGAATGGTCAGACCACTCTGAAGTTAGTGGTCTTTCAAGACTGAAAGCTCCTTCACAAATCACATCGGTCCACTCAAACTTAGCCTCTTTCTTTGTTAGTTGCGTAAGAGGCAAGGCAATTTTGGAGAAGTTTTTCACAAACCGTCTGTAGTATTCGACCATGTTTAAGAAGCTCCATACCTCGGTCACAGAGGTTGGCCGGTTCCATTTCACCGCCGCCTCCACCTTCTTAGGGTCGACGGAAATCTCCTCTTTGGAAATGATGTGTCCAAGGAATCCCATTTTCTCTAATCAAAATTCACACTTATTCAATTTGGCGAATAGCCGGTGCTCCCTAAGGATTAGGAGTGCAGTCCTTAAATGTTCCTCATGATCCTCACAACTCTTCGAATAAATAAGGAGGTCATCAATAAAGACTATCACAAACCTGTCCAAATAGGGTTGAAAAACTTGGTTCATCAAGTCCATAAATACGGCTGGAGCGTTAGTTAACCCAAATGGCATCACTACAAACTCATAATGCCCACATCTAGTTCGGAAAGCAGTTTTTGCTACATCATCCCTTCTAATTCGAAGCTGATGGTAACCGGATCTAAGGTCGATCTTTAAGAATACACAAGCTCCTCCTAACTGGTCAAGGAGGTCGTCTATCCTTGGCAACGGATATTTATTCTTAGTGTTAATTTTGTTTAGTTCCCGATAATCCACGCATAACCTCAAAGTCCCATCCTTCTTTCTTACAAACAGGACCGGTGCACCCCATGGAGATACACTCGGCCAGATGAAACCCTTATCTAACAACTCCTGCAACTGCTGTTTTAACTCCTTAAGTTCAGCCGGTGCCATCCTATATGGCGCTTTAGATATTGGCGTTGATCCAGGCACTAATTCTATTCCAAATTCTATCTCTCGTCTGGGTGACAGCCCAGGTAATTCATTAGGAAATAGGTATCCAAACTCACATACCATAGAAATCTCCTTGGCCAGAGTTCCTTGACCCTCAGTCACGCTAGCGAAGGCTAGGTAAGCTTGGCAGAGGGCCGAAATGAAGCAAGATGCTTCCTTACGTCGGACTCCCTGGATATAGAAGGGCTTATTTCTAGGGATGGCGAATTCTACTCTTTTTCGGAAACAATCAATATTGGCATGATGCCTTGCCAGCCAATCCATTCCCAGGATTGCATCAAAGTCCTTCATTTCTTGCAAAACTAGATTAACCGGCATCACGAATCCATTTGATTTAACCAGACTTTCTAGATACACAACATTTAAAATTACAGACAACCCAGTGGGCGAAGCGACCATCAATGGACAGCCAAGAACTTGGGGGAGGGTCGTAAGACATTTTGCAAAATCATGGGAGACAAACGAGTGGGTGGATCCTGAGTCAAAGAGCACATGATTAGAATTGCCATAGATAGAAAGTGTACCTTCCACTACCTCAGTAGAGGTTTCGGCCTCCTTTGCAGAAACAGCGAATACCTTAGCTAGAATGGGGGACCCAAGTTCTGGGACTTGTTTGGCAAGTGGGCAGTTCTTGATCATGTGTCCACCCTGGCCACAATTATAGTAGACTCCCAACTTCTTATAGCACGACTTTCCTCCATGCGACCTTCTGCAATGATCACATGTATTGTTGGACGCTCGGAAAGTCTGTATTGATTGGTCTTGTTTACCACTGGACTTCAATGATTTTGCCTTCTTAGAAGGTCCTCCACTAGTACTGGCCGTTGAAGCCTGACTAAAAGTCTTTTACCTGAAAAATGCCCCTCTCTCCAATTCCTACTCATAAATAACGACTCTTTCTACCACCTCTCCGTACGTAGCTAACTTCAAAGTGGAGAGATGTCTCCTAATGTCATCTCTTAATCCTTGAAAGAATCTTCTAGCCTTTCTCTCCTGGTCTTCCACCATATAAGGAGCATAGCGGGATAGTTATGCAAACTTTGCATCATACTCGGCCACAGTGCGAGTACCTTGCCTTAAGCGAAGGAATTCATCTTCCTTCTGTCCGTGAAGGTTAGCAGAGAAGTATTTCTCCAAGAATGCTACTTCAAACATTTCCCAAGTAATATCCCTTTTTGGCACCTCAAAAACTCTCTTCTGCAACTCCCACCAATGGTGGGCCTCACCCACCAGCTTATGGGTGGCAAATAGAACCTTATCTCCAGCAGGACACTTAATCACTGTGAACACCTTCTTTAGTTGTTGGATCCAGGTGTCCGCCTTGAATGGGTCGGGTTCTCCGGAGAATTCAGGAACTCACTCGTTGGTAAAGCGATCGAGACCGACCTCTCCTAATGAATAGGGATCGGGGCGGTCACCGAAGTTGGTGGAGCCAAGGCTTCTATGACATCAGCCATCCTATCTAGCAAGTTCAAATACCTTGTCTCCGGGTCTGGAGGGTTGTTAGTCCGGATGGCTCGTTTCCCTCTATTAGACATGTCTTCAGCAACGACTTTAATCCCTGAAAAGATCGTTTTGGTCAGATTACTAGCTAAAGGCAGCTAGCACATAGTACTCCGTCCTAAGCATAAGTAATGCTAACTCCTTTTTATCCTTAACTAATCCTATCTTAAGTTTCCGTATTGATTTAGATCGAACCTAAAGCATCTTAGTTCTCTCTCGATACCAACCGTGACGGATCGCCATATTCCACCACATAAGGCCAAGTCAAGCCTATCCTTTGCGTCATATATAGAATAAATACCAACTAGGTGGACATGAAAATTTTTCTTTTATATATATACCAGTCATTTTGCACACAGGATCGCTTAAGGCCGAACTCCTTGAGTTGGCCATCACAGTGTTAAGTCTCACACCTGGCCGGCCAACACTCAGGTTGGTCGACAACAAAAAAAAACTTGACATGACATGAGATGCTACTTGAAATATCAACTTTATTCACCCATATTATAATTACGAAAACATGCTAACACCCATAATTTCTTTTACAGCGAAACTATTTTACAACTCCTTCTCAAAACATCAAGAGAAATACATCAATTCCTTCACTGATTAGCTCCAACCAGCTATACCGTCTAGTTACTCCATATGACTCTACTCAATTTCGTCCTCCATAAGCTTCTCATCATCTGAAAAATGGTAAGAGTGAGCTACAAAGCCCAGCAAGGTACCCACATGCAGAAAACATTAACATACATATAATCGGATCAAAGTAAGGGTTCATAACATAAACTTAGCATATAAAAATCATAATATCGTTTCTGCTTAAGTTCAAAATTTCCTTGTTCTTATTCTTATTATCTTGTCTTTCAAAAATTCATAAAATCATTCGAAATTCTTATCATCTTTAGGGACCGGATGGGAGTGGACAACATCGAGGAAGGGTTGTGTGCTACCCTACAACCTAGAGCCATATCCTCTCATTATACTCCCCGAAGCGGGAGGTAATGCCTTTTACCCGGCATACGGGGCCGTAGTCTAGAAGCCTTGTGCCACAAAAAATTCCCCCGTGGCCTAGGGGCAATCCTTGAGTGTCACTCCAATATCGTTCATCCATCTAAAAAGCAAGCTTAATGGAAACTCGGCTCTTAGTTCATATCTTTCATTGGCCATTCATCATAGTTTAAAAGTCGGAAGTCGTAGAGTTCCACTTACTGTCCGAATTACATATATTTTTCCTTGTTCTTATAGCCTTTGTTCTTAACTTCAAACAATTGAAGGTCTTTTATCAAAATATCAGAGATCTTACTTATCAAAGCCGGAGGTCTTTTCTCAAAAGCCGGTTTCAAATTCGTGGGACAATTTTTGATTTCAAAACATGATCTAAGACCGATTTCAACTTCATGGGACACATGCCGATTTCAAAACATGCTCTAAGGCCATTTTTAATTTTCATGGGACAAATTTTGATTTCAAAATACATGCTCTTAAGGCCGGTTTCAACTTTCATGGGACAAATTCCGATTTCAAGCTCTTAAGGCCAGTTTCAACTTTCATGGACAAATTTCTGGTTTCAAAATGCTCTAAGGCCGGTTCAAATTCATGGGACAAATTTTCGGTTTCAAAATGCTCTAAGGCTGGTTCAAATTCATGGACAAATTTTCGGTTCCAAATATGATCCAAGGCCGGTTCAAATTCATGGACAAATTTCCGGTTTCAAAATATGCTCTAAGGCATGTTCAAATTCTTGGACAAATTTTTAGTTCCAAATATGCTCTAAGGCCGGTTCAAATTCGTGGATAAATTTCCGGTTTCAAAATATGCTCTAAGGTCTGTTCAAATTCATGAACAAATTTCCGAATACCTTTCTTTGAACATAGCCAGAGGTCTTTTCTCAAAGGTTAGAAGTCTTTTCTTTAAACATGCAATTATCGAAGTTCATGCGGATCGACAAATAACCATACTTCGAGCATAACGAAACCAAACATCATAAATAATAGGGCTTGTTTTAAACATGCGGTTAACAGATATTCTTCCTTAGATCAAACGATCAGAACAAATATCATACATACCGTAACATGAGTTCATAAAAAATCAGATATACTTCCGTTGCAAACATGAGTACATTTGCATTAAATCATGATCTTAAATCAAAAGGGGAACACTTGCATTAATTCATGAACTTAAAACAGGGTATACTTGCATTAAACATATGATCAACAAAAAGGTGAGTATTCTTGCCAGAATTTCTTTACTTTGCCCTGAAATTCTGGTCTTCCTTTACTAGGAAACTCTATGGAGAGCCTCTTCCTAACCTCTTTCCTTACGCTCTCTAGTTCTTATTTATAGGCCTTTGGGTCTAATGGTAGTTGGTAGGGCAGGTCAACCACTCGGGGGTGGTTAGGAGTAGGTTACTTACTCAGGCATGGTTATTCTGATTCTACTTTTCGTAAGGATTTCCTAAGTATTATTTTTGGTCCACTGGCATTGACCAGATTTAGGTGTCTTTCTACATATTCCGGTTAACTGGCGTTGACAAGATTTTACTTACCTGTAACATCTCTGGTCAACGCCAGTTGACCGGATTACTTTCCTCTTTCCCTTCCTTCCGATCAATGCTTTCCTTTTCATTTTTCGGTCAACAGACATTGACCGGATTACGTCTTTCTTCACGCTTTCTGATCAACACTTGTTGACCGGATTTCCATTGTTATCACATTTTTCGGTCAACTGGCATTGACTAGATAGCCCTCAATTTCCCTCGACTCGATGTCGGGGACTTTCTACGTTTTAGGATCTGGGCCATTATAGGAAAAAATAGTAAAATAGTGACCCGAGACCCAACAAGTTACATGCAGATATGCAGTAAATAAGTTATGTAGGACAGTCATGAATTTATGCAGAAACAGAACTGTTAAGTAGAATAAAACATAGAAAATAGAGAAAGCATTATTTGACGATAACTAATCTCAGAAATTAGAGATTAGTGCAATTCAGAAAGTAGAATCAGAAACTTTCTTTTTTATATCAGTACAGAATAGTAATCAGTACAGAACAGTAAGGAATAGAACAGTGGTGCAGAACAGTAAAGGACAAACAGTGGTATTGAATAGAGCAGTAACGGACCCTGCTAGTATACCCTACAGTTGAGGGGGCGAATAATCGAGGATAGATTGTGTATATCTCCTCACAATCTGAGGCTATAAATAGTGATAGAAGATCCCGTCCCAAGGATTAGTACAGGTGTGCCTCTCGAAGGTAGGCCAGAAATAGAAACTTTTCTCTTGACCGTAACGCCCCAAGGAAGGGCGGACCACATATAATTCCATGGAAAGAGTTATCCTCGATCACCACTGTAAAGTTCTAAAGTATGTCAGAGAACCTAACATGACTGTAATCAGTCCTGATTCCTAAATAAGAGTATCAGGAATAGTCTCTTAACTAAAAACCTTCTTTCATAATCAGAGTTTCACAATTACCCTTCAGTTAACTTCAGAACGTTAAGAATATACAGTGACGATCTGAAAACCCTACAATTTTACTTCAAAAGTGTGCGGTAATTTATCGGTATGAGTTCGTGTAAAATTTTCAAAAATAAATTATACCAGGAGCTTCATTTCGTTGCCAATTAACTTTTATATAAGAGAAGCTACGGTTAAAAATCATTAAAACCCCTTCATTATCATACCTAAGGTTTCGCCAAAACTTCCGGACTCAAAACGAACACCAAACATGTGTTTATTCATGAAATCAACGCCATAAATCCATACACATATACTAAATCATGCATTTTAACCAAAAATCCCCAATATTTTCAAATTAGGGTTTTATCACATGCTTCCGGAACCAAATCAAATACTAATTACATGCTTGTTCATGAAATTGAAGCCAAATCTTGCAATACACATGGGTAAATATAAAATCTAACCGAACAATCGAGGGAAATATGCTTCGTTTACTTTAAACATGCAATAATACAATTTTAGAGCATTTTCATCAATTTTGAAACAAGAGAAAGCGGTAAAAATAAAAAACATCCGAAGCGTACTTGCCTGAGCCCGATCTACCGTTATTTTTACCCGGAGTGGATCGGAACGAGTGATTTTCTCTTTTTCCTCTTCTCTTCTCCCTCCTCTTCCTTCATGCTTCTGCTGCTTTTCCCCTTTCTCCCTTTTCCCTTCCCTTTATAACAAAAACGAAATCAGAACGCGGGCAAAAAACGCAACAGCGCTCGAGCGCGTGGCGAGCGTGCGGCGAGCGCGCTACATTCTACCAGTGCCCGCTCGAGTGCCCAGCGAGCGTGCGGCGGGTGCGAGGTTTCTGCCAGGGGCTCGCTCGAGTGCGCTTGGCAAACGGCGAGCGGCTAGGCACTAGATTTTGTGCTCGCTATCGCGCCTCGATCGCAAGGCAGGCGCAAACCTGCTACTTGCTGAACTCCGGTAATTTCCAACTTTTTACCTTAAACCCTCATTTTTCAATGCATGATTAGCCTCTTAATGATTATCATCATTTTAATTACTCTAAATTATCATATTTTTAGTTCCGGGGCCTCACACTTGGACTCTAATTTTGATTATATAACTTTAATAGGTTATGATTATCACAATTTAAAACCCGAAATCGTATCTACGAATTAACGTTTCTCGGTTTACAACTTCAGTCCCCGGTTTAGCCGATTTCGGATCTTTGGGCTTTTCAAACCGATTTCTCCCGTACCCTTTGACCTCAATTCACCTACTTTAACTTAATTACCTCCCAATTATCATATTTTAAAAATCTAAAACCTCACGACCCATTTTAACCTCATCTTGGAAGTTGATACCTTACAGGGCCCAATTTCATCTTTCTACTTCCAAACTCAATTTTCTCACATCCTATACCTAATCCTTAATCATTATTAATTCAATTACACCCTAATTATTATGTTTCAAAACTCGAGTCGTCACATAAAGTACAAAGTTGATGATAAATGATAATATAATTGATTTGATAACAAATTTGATGCTATGTAGTAGCAATCTGCAAATTCTTTAGTAGCCAATCTAAAATCTTATAAATAATATATAATTATTTCAATCATCTTTTAATTTGTATTTGTAATAAGCTCGCTAATACGATACTTTCATTTTGAAAGAAAGTCAAAGCATAATGAAAATTATATATGATGTCTAACATTAGATACGTGGGGATCTACCATATTACGCAATCAATCTTTATTCTTTTATAGCTAATGTTGTTCTATCTACATAATATCCTAAATTATATTCCAATAAAAGCAGATATTCTAAAAATATAATCATATTGTTTAGTTTCTCTACATATAGAGAAATAAACAATGAAGCATCTTTGACATAATAATTAATAATATGTCATACACAAATTGTATAAAATAATTCTCCATTCAAGATTAAAAAGAATTGGGATTTATTTAAAATTACATCAAGATTAATATTTGAAGTATTTTTAGAAGTAACAAAAAACAGATTAATAAATATTTCATATTTATTAATAATATTATTACTTTAGAAATTACAAAAGTTGTGTGCGAGTGCTAAAAAATGTTAAAATTAATTATTTCTTTTTATAGTTATTAATGTTTAGAAATTTAATGTGTGATCATGCAAATATATGTGAGATTATTACATGATAATCGAATATCATTAGTAAGAAAATTCCTTATTTTACCTTTATTAAGTAAAAATTTATTCTAGTGTAAATTATAAAAAGGATAAGTATCTTTATCTCTAAGAGTATGTCAAAATATTTTTACATATTTAGTATATAAGCACCTCTATGCATACCTTTTGTGTTTCTAATCTTTTTACATAAGGAATGAATTTTTTTAAGTAAATGATATATTCTGTCACTTCCTCGGTCTCTAATTATACTAAAATGTTCCCAACCCTACACTATTTGTAAATATTAATTCAATTTAAATTGATAACATTTTAAATTTTTTGGTTTTGAAAAATAAAAAATAATTTTGTTGACAATCACATATTTTTTATGTTCTTTTTTGTGTTGTTTATGTGTTAGGTGCTTTCATAACTTTCACACTATAATCTCTTACACACACACACACACATATTAAAATGGCCTTTTTTGTTTGATGATTAACTAATTTTATTTTGTAAAATTGAAAACGTTATTGGAATGTTTTCCTAGTGACAGTTATAACTAGAGTGAGTAATAATATTAGGGGATGTTACAATTTTAATGTTTTAAAATTGATGGGTACAGTAGTATACGGGTCGGCCCAAATTCAGTGCACGAAAGGAAGAAAGGCCTAAGTAATGACGGTCCAACAAAAAGCCCTCTGAACCTATGAAACAAAGGGTACAACGGTTGGTTCAATAGACACGACCAGAACCTCCTAGCCTTGAAAGTGTAATAACGGATATTCAATAAACAGTTACAAGCAGTTAGAGCACTGATCCAATGATCAGAAATCGTACGTTCCAGCCTGTAATACTTGGATCCTCCTTTTGGTTTATTTTAGTATTAATTATGATTTTGGGATAATTGGATGTATTTGAAAAAATTATAAATTGTAAAATCATTAAAGAAAACTAGATCAGTGGAGTGGCGCCTGAGCGCCAATTCTAAAGAGCCTGTGCCTGAGTTACGCCTGAGGCCATACTCAAGTACCAAAAGCAAATTGGTTATGCCTGATATGGCGCTTGAGCGCCATTTTGGTTATTTAAGGGGGCTGCGACACTGTGTTTGTCATTTCGCACAGGAGAAGTAGAGAGGAGAGAGAGCTAGAGAAAGAAGAGAGAGAATGTGACATTAGGGTATCTTGAAGTATTCCTTAGTTAGATTTGTTTGATACAAGGTAGAGATAAGTATTTAAAAATCCTATCCTTTGTCTGATTTCATGTCTGATAATATTTGCTTAAATTTTCAAGGTATTATGTACAAGCATGCTATTTTTATACACCCTTTTAGTTTCCTATGAGCATATGCGCTATATTTATTGGTCGTTCTATGATTTTTGTTGATATTCAATAAATTTTAAGGGTTTTATAATTTTATAAAAATCTATATAAATATTTAAATCTATATATATTTAGTATCAGTATATTTATATGAAAATGAATATGAAACTTGTATAGACTATGTATTTTATGCACATGCATGTGTGAGGGATGAGGTTGCCACATTTGTGATTCGATATATGATCCGATTCGGATATGTGATATGTGGTGCCTCTCCCAACAAGAAAAGTTTTCACTATATGACTCGCTCTTCTGCAAATAAAAACAAACTTGGTTTATAGTTGGACCTACCTCATTCTTTTTAAATGAGAACCGCTGTAAGATAACTATAAAAATTTTATATATATTTGATCGTCCTAATATATCAGACAAATTTAAAAATTTCACGCAAAGTTACGAGTAACAAAATATAGTGAGCAAGTGCCTTATCTATGGGAGACAATGTTCATAGATAGCATTACCCGCTATCCTAAATTACAGATGGAATAGCTTAAGGTTACCAGGAGTATGCCTAACCCTTTCTCAAGTTACTCTTTGTAAAATAAAATTTTTGGTTCTCCACATGTACATCCTTCATATTTTGATATAAATTTGTATTTAGACTTCGATTGGAAATTTATAGATTTGCCTATGGATGAAAATTTGACCAGTCTCATACATTTAGATATGTGATTTGTTCTGAAACATGTTTTGGATTATATGATTTCGTTCTGACCTTTGTTATTCATATGTGATTTGAATCAGGATTTTAATTTGTTTAGTATATGTTTGATATGAATATGATATCAGATCATGATTCGCTATGAACTGTCATGATGGGACTACATTATGATTTGATCATGAGATTGATTCCGGATAGTGATTAGATTTGTGTATGTCTCGATGGGACCATATTTGATATTGTTTGTGATTTGAGTAAAAGACTATCCTCAAATTTTCTATAGCTTTTGAACCCCCATTATTCATTTTATGTGATTTGTTGACGTCATTTGACCCTCCCTCTCTAATTGTGGATGTGTATATATATGTATATTGTTTTTTTGTATACGCTAATGCTTATTGAGCTTTAGGCTCACGTCTTTATTTTCATTCCTTCAGATTAGTGAGCTAGATACATTTGTAGAAGTTTGGATGTGATCTGACGTAGTTTGACAGAACAGATTTTGTTTTTTTTTTCTTGCATTTTTTCAGCGACCTCCCGAAACTGACACCAAGGTTTCGGCGATCCGGTCTGGGCTGGTCATGCCTACCAATCATAGGATTACAGATGCCATCTAGGACCCATACACAATAATTATAAAATATGTAACGGAAGCTAATCTAATAACCTGCCGAAGTATTTTCATTCATACCCAAAAAACTCATTTACGTATACATAGTCATAAAAGTTCAATTACAAAATTCATATCTTTCAACTGAATCATTATAATAAAACTGCTTCTTCCGGGTAACTCCAAAATATATTTTCGAGTCCTTAGAATCATTCAGATATAGTTCTAGTCTCTCCATCCTGTCAGGCATGAGCTCTACAGTTTCATATAGAGGAAAAAAATAGAAAACAGTGAGCTGGAACTCAATAAGGTACATGCATATTTTCTGTAAAGTGTTTATACTGTAAGACGGATACGGATACATATGCAACATGAATGTTATAAAATAACAATTGACCGGATCATAGCAGATACATAATGCAAAAGTAATCAGGAAAGCCGAAGCAGTCAAATTCTGAAAATTAGGACAGAAAACAAAGTCGATCTTATTATAAAAATTTCTCTTCTCTTTTATTTTTATTTGTAAAGGGCATCGCTAGCGGAGGGGGCAATAATCGACGATAGATTGTGCACATCTCCTCACAATCACGACAATACTTTATTGTACAAAGCCCCGAAGACGGCTTTACTTTCTCCTTGTACAAAGCTCCGATGACGGCTCTCACTTCCTCCTTGTACAAAACCCTGAGGATGGCTCCCTTTCGTTATCCTTGATTACCACCATAATATTCTAAGGCATTCCGGAGAACTTTATCTCCCAGTGCTAAAGTCCGATCTTATTTATCTTGTCATAAGGCCGGTTCACTTCTTCTTTAGTTCACATTCTGGACGGGCACAAAGCTTTCGGTCGTCATATTACAAAGCCGATTTCAAATTTATTTTTTCATTCCGAACAAGTAAAAAGACTTTCAGTTGACATGAAGTCGGTTTTAAATCCATAAATCTCATTCCGGTCAATAATTCTTTATTATGACTCAAAGCCGGTTTACTTCTTTTTTAATACAATTCAAGTTTAATCATAAGTTGAGCAGAAAGCAAAAAGCAAAAAGCATGAATTAACCATGAAATCGAAATCATAATTTCAGTCCAATCGTTTGGCAAGCATGACATCAGAGATACAACTTATCAAGTAGTAATTAAAACGGTAAGTCTAATATACTATATATTGAAGTATTTAAATCTGAAGAGAACACTTATAATTTTTCTTAAAGCCAGGTCTTGAAAACAGAGGTAAAATCTGAGTTTAAAAAGGAAAGGTACACTTACCTGATTGTTGACCGCCCACTCCGACTGACTTGAGGCTTTTTCTCCTTCATCACTCCTTACCCTTCTTCCTCGCCAGAAATTCCACACCCGTCCCTCAACTAGAGCTCAGTACATAAAGAGGAGGGATTAGGTGGAGTAAGTAGGGTGGGTTACCTACTTGGTACTTCCCTTCATGGGTTAGGTGGGAGTGAGTGAGATAGGTTAACTACTTGGTACTTTCATCTAGAATGTCAACGGGATAGTTCACTTGCTTTGATTAGATTCAGATCTAATTGGGATCTAACCGTCTAAACAACAAAGTTGGCCCTTGCCTTCAATTTGCCCTTAATTTATCCAGTCAAAATTTCTTAATTTGGTAGTTAATTCTAGCTGGTCAACATTTCTTCAAAATCGGCCAACCTTTCTATTAGTCAACTTTTTCGGTCAACGCTTCTTACTCTAATCCGGCCCAACTTTTACTCAAAGCTGGCTAATCGTTTCCTTTCTCTTATTCAAGGTCGGTTAACATTTCTAAAAACTGATCAACCCTTTGGTCAACCTTTCAGTCAACATTTTGTTGCCGATTAATGTCTTGACACCGATCAACATTTTGACGATGGTCAATATTTGACATTGGCCAACATTTTGATGCCGGTCAATATCATGACACCGGTCAACATTTTGATTACCATTAGTTCCAGTGTTCCAGTAGTGTAAGGCCACTCCGGTTTAACTCAAAATCAAAACACTCTAATTTTTAAGTAGCAATATTTTACTTTGATTTTAAACTTCTTTGATTTCGGGATCTCACACGTAGCATTATTCACTGGGTGAGTATGGATGTTTTATTTGATTTGTATCCAGATCATGGGGGTGTATTTTGGATATTGGTAGCGGTTGAGTGTAGGCCTTTGGATCTTGTATTGAGAATATTTAGATTTATCATATTATGTGGATGAGTTATTGTCATTATTTGGATATCTCCATTATTATATGAGATAACATGTTACTTTTATGTAGTCCAAATTTATATTCGATGAGTTTCTATGTAGGTCGTGATTTGTTTGGTCCTAAGTATGTCTGATCAGTCACACTGGAATTAGGGATTTATCATTTAGTACTATGTTTATTGGGATTTTAATTTTGTGAAGTATTATTATTAGACCTACTTTATATTGGATTTGTGACTGTGAATGGTATCAAAGAAAAGTTATAACGAGAGATGTTTTGGGTCTATTTGGATCATTTTGGGTGAGATGACTTATTTGAATATTTTGCATGATAGGTATTATCAATGGCGGATAACAAAAAATCTAGTATTGGAGGTTCGGGTTATGATAAGTTGCATGAGAAACATTATGGATAGATTGATTTGGTAGCAAGACCATGATTTGGCGACTATGAGGAGGTTGGCCGAGCAAGGCTAAGGCAAGATGCCATTTGATAGGTTTAAGGGAGAGTATGTTCTAGGATTTTTAGGTGAATTTGATCCGATAAAGACCGAGAACTTGATTCAAAAGATAGAAAGGATGTTTGAGGCTATTGATTACTCTAAAGAGGACAAAGTAAAGTTTGCCAAATATAAATTGGTTGGCAAGGCTATCCGATGGTGGGATGCCTAGCGCCACGTTTTGGGATAGGAGAATGAGGAAATTTCTTGGGATGTTTTCAAGGAGGCTTTTCTAAAAAAGTTCTTTCCATCCAATGTCTGGGAGATCAAATGAGGTTAATTTAGTTGACTATGGTAAGGAAACAAGACTGTGGCTGAGTATGACATTTAATTTACCAAGTTGTCCTAGTTTGCTCTGCATCTTGTTGGGGAGGAGACTCTGAGGGCTCTAAAATTTTTGCAAGGGCTAAATGAATCAATTACAAAGCAGCTAGTGCCCCTTCATTTGAGTACATATAATGAGGTGCTTGATCGGGCCTTACTAATTGAGTAGGACCAATTTTAGGAGAAGTATTTCCAGAGGAGATCGGAGCATCGAGGCTAGAGTTCGCAAGGTGGAGGCTCACATTCAAAGTACAGAGGCTAGGAGAAAGTGAAATCAGTTGGAGTGAAGTCTTCTCCTCCAAAGCCCCAATTTGTGAGATCTGCATGTGAATTTTGCAAGAAGAACGGTGTTAGGTGAGTTTGCTTCTGTCAAAGTGGAGCCTGTTTTAATTATGGCTAGATGGACCATCAAGCAAAAGATTGTCCATCTCTGAGAAGCAAGAGTTCGGATAAGAGGCCAGTAGCTTTAGACAAAGCCTATGCAACAGCCACCCATGATGCCAGAGAGAACACGTTTGTGGTGGAAGGTACTTCACAAATTTTTGACTATGGCTCATGTTCTGATTTGGAGACCCTTAGATTTGTGTGTACCACTCCAATTTTTAAAAAGTGCTTTAATTGTGTCTACCTCGGTGGATAAATTAATGATAACTGATATTGTGTGTCCCCAATGTTTGGTTTGGGTTAGTGGCTATAAATTGTTGGCTGATTTGATTATATTAGATATACCAGACTTCTATGTTATCTTGAGATGAATTGGCTGGTATGTTATCATGCTACAGTGGAGTGCTTTCGTAAATCTATTTTGTTTTGCATTTTTGGGTATGAATCCTTTGAATTTTAAGGTAGAATTGGAAAGGAAGCTACGGGATTAATTTCGGCTCATCATGCAAGCCATCTAATACATGAAGGGTGCCAAGATTATGTAGCATATGTGACCACTTCGAGGAGTCATTCGACGTGGTTAAGAATATTTTAGTTGTTTGTGAATTTGAAGTTATTTTCTTTGAGGATTTGTCTAGCTTGCCTCCAAATTGGAAAATTGAATTTTCTATTGATGTGATTCCAAGGTCAGTGTAGGTATTGAAGGCTAGATATATAATGGTCCTAAGTTGAAGAAATTAAAATAGCAATTGTAGAATTTGTTGAAAAAATAATTTATTCGGCCTAGTGTTTCACTGTGGGGTGCTCCTGTGCTATTCGTGAAGAATAAAAATGGTTCGATGAGATTATGTGTCCATTAATGAGAGTTGAACAAGATTCCAATAAAAAACAAGTATCCTCTCCCTATGATTGATGATTTGTTTGATTAATTGCAAGTATCTTGTAATATCCCATATTTTTATTAGATTAATTTAATATTAATTATAACTTTAAATAATTTGGACGTTGTAAAAATTAATTTAATATTATAAAATTTGGAAGGATATTAGGATCGATTGGGCTAGTGCCCGAGGTGCACCCATGTTGTCACCCAAATATTCATTCAGATTTTAAAATAAAAGAAAATAAAAATATAAAATAATATAATAATAATAGTATATATAATATATATTTTTTAAACTAAAAAAAATAGAAACAGGATAAGGACAGCGTCGGGAGGAGAGAAGGAGAAAGCGGAGAGGGGAGTAGAAAGGAGAGAGGGGAGAGGAGGCCGGTGTGTGATCACTGTTGCCGCCATCACTGGGGCTCTCGACACCGGGAATGGAAGCCGGCAAAGCCCTCTCCATGATGCTATACTCAATGTTGTACTTCAGAGTTCGTAGAGGACGGAATCGGGAGCCGAAGCCAAAATGGCCACTGTCTGTTTGCCACCGTTTTTGAAAGAAATCAGTAAAATTAATATAAGTAAATCCTTCCCTTCTCATTGTGGATGTTGATTTTAGGGTTACATGTGATAATTTTGTGAAACATTGGTTGAATAGGGGGAATTTGGGTGAAAAGGGGCGCTGGTAGGGTTACGGCCAAAGGAGAGAGAGAGAGGGCACCATGGGTGATGCCACTGTCTATCACTGTTGCCACCGTCTGGTGCTGCCATTGCTACCACCATTGTTGCCCGTTGCTGGAGCCACCACTAGTGCAGGAGGTGCGCGAAGAAGGAGAAACGTGAAGAGAGAGAAAGAGAGATAATGGGGGAGGCACAGGCAGCGCATGAGGTAGAGAGAGAAAGTGTCGATTAGGACAGTTTAGGACTTCCTTTCTTTAGATCTGCAAAATATGATGTCAAGATAAGTATCTGTTAAACCCCTCTTTGGTATGATTTAGCATTTGATTTATTTTGGATATTATTTAGAATTTTTACTAACATGTATTATTTTTTATACACTTGATGTGTTTATTTTGGACGTGTATGTATAGTTCATTGGGGAATTTAGAAATTTTTGGACTGAATTTTATGATTTTTGGAGAGTTTAATATTTTTCTAAAAGTCTAAATAATTTATCAAATACTGTATATTTTATATCAATATATTTATATAAAAATAAACATGAAACTTTGCATAGGCCATGTATTTTCATATGCACGTGTCAGGTTGTGGTCACTACATTTGAATTTAAAAATTGGACACTCTAGCCAGCTTCTGACGGGAAGGTATTGTTATTTAGAAATCCCTTTTCTGCGGTAGGAAAGGTTTGAAGTAGCGACTCTTCTGATTTGGATAATTTGACTTGACCTTAGAATATATTCAAACGTCCTAATATATCCGATAAACTTGAGAATTGCACCCAGAATTGCAGATGGCAAAATATAATGAGCAACCTTATCTATGGGCATAGAGTACATGGATTTTGGCCTAAGGTTACCAAGATTATATATAACCCTTCCTCAGATTAGTCTTTAAATAATTAGAACCTAAATTTCATGTATAATTTATATTTTTGCATTAATTGGTATTGGAATTTGATTTAGATATAGATTTTTAGAATTAAATTTGAGTTTTGACGATTTTGCCCATAGTTGGGCCTTGGTATGTTTCATACAAATGATTTTGACTATATGTTTTGATTTAGACATTTGGAATATTTATTGTGACGCTGCTTCGATTTCTTCACACGCTATTAAATCATTCGACTACCGAATTCTGCCCCAAATCACAAACTGATCGGGCCTTGGATTTGGACTTAGACTTGGATTTAAATTTAGACTCGAATCGACATCGGCTTTAAAATTGGTCCGGATCACCTCTGTTTTGATTATATATATATATATATATATATATATATATATATATACATCCTGACGAGGGCTATTTTTAAAATTTGGACATTTGTTTGGATTTAAACATTTGATTTGAGTATGAGACTACCATTGGATTTTAAAATTTAAATTTTGGATTTCTATTAGATTTGTCTTATCGGAGATTTGGATTTATTCTGTAATTTGACTGAATTTTCATCCATTTGACATTCTTTTTGATTCATTAGACACATTTTGTATAAATATGATACTTGTTGAGCGCTTAGCTCACGTTTTTTATTTTGTCCCTTAATAGTAGAAGGTTCAGATGCATTGTAGAAGTATGGACGTAATCTATCACCTATTCATCCAATTTGGTGAGTTTTAGTTTGTTAATATTTAAATTAAATATTGAGGTGATTGTATTTTGAAATTTGGTTGGGCATAGGCCCATGGATATATATATTTCGAAAATAGTTGGGATATTTTATTATGTCTGATTCATAATTTTAGTTAATCTATTACCTCCCTTATGATGATTGTAGGGCAGATCGTATTTATATTATCCGGATGGTTGTCCGATGAGATCCTGTGAGAATTTAGTTTTATTGAGTTGTATAATTTGCTTTATCACATCCGAATTTTAGGATTTAGTATTATTTATTTAAAATTATTTGAGATTTTAAATTTTAAAAATTATAATTAATTATTTAAATTGACCTACTTAATTCGAGTTCATGACAGAAGTGGTATCAGAAAAAAGTCATAAGGAGAGGTACCTTAGGTTATTTTGGATAAATAATTAGCTGAACATTTGGGTATGATAAGTGCTGCCTTTGATTAATTATAAAAAAAATTGAGTTGTGAAGGTTTGGGTTTGAATTATGAGGTCGAGTCGTAGAGGTTTGGGTATTGTTTTAAAGGATAATAATCTGATAATGATGAGTCGCACAAGTGACATAATGTATGGCTTGATATAGTAGTTAAATTAGAATTTTATTTGGTTTCTGTTATATGGGGAGATTTTGTTGGATTTGCAATTCTGGAAGAATATTAGTCTAAGATAGAGCTGGTCCGAAATCTCATAGAGTAGAAGGAGGTTTTAGTCGTGTAAGGACCTGGAACTGAAAGCGTGAAAACTAGATGTAATTAAGATGAATAATATCATTAAGAGGCTAAGCATGTGATGAACAAGTGTTAGATGAAATCAAAAAGTGGGAAAATACCCGAATTCAGCAAGCAGCCGAGTGCGCTTGCTGTGGGCTCGAGCCCTCCTATCGGGCGGAAAAACCAGTGGCGTGCCCGAAGCCCTCAGCCCGCTGGCTGCTAGAGCTCCGCGAAGCTCGAGCGGCAGGCGGGGTATAAAAACGTGATCTGCCTTCTCTCCTCTCATTTTCGCTCGATTTTAGGGTTTTAGAGAGAGAGGGAATGCTGATCTTAGAGAGAGAAGAAGGGAGAACGAGGCCGGGGAGCCCAAATCCATCCGTGAGCCAGTTATAAAGGTGAAAGCCCGCGTCAAGGCAAGTGTATCTCGGACATCGTTTTTCGTTTTTACCATTTATTTTGCTTTAAACTTGATGAAATGTTACGAAAATGATATTGATGCATGTTTGTAGTACAAGAAGCATGTTTCCTTCAATTAATCGGTTGGATTTTGTGTTTATCCAGGTTTATTGCAAGATTTAGCTTCGATTTCGTGAATAAGCATGAAAATAGTGTTCGATTTGTCTCGGAAATCATGTGGTGAAACCCTAGCTCGAAAATGTTGTGAAGATTGAGTAAATTGCATAATTTAATGTATATGCATGGAATTTATGGCAATTAATTTCATGAATAAGCATGTGTTAGAGAACGATTTGAGTCCGATGGTTTTGGCAAAGCCCTATGTACAAAAATGAAGAGGTTTTGATGAGTTTTGACCGTAGCTTCTGTTATATGAAAGTTAATTGACATCGATGTGCAACTTCCTGTATAGTTTGTTTTCAAAAATATGTACAAGCCTATACCGACGAATTTTCTATGTACTTTGAAGTTATCTGAAAGTAAATTGTGAAAGTCTGACTTTAAAAAAAAGGGTTTTTGATAAAAAGATGAATGATAGCAATCCTCGAGGCTTGGGACAAGGAGGTAATGATAGTCGTCCTCGGAGCTTGGTACAAGGAGATAATGATAGCCGTCCTCGGGGCTTGGTACAAGGAGGTAATTATAGCCGTCATTAGGGCTTGGTACAAGGAGGTAATGATAGCCGTCCTCGGGGCTTGGTACAAGGAGGTAATGATAGCCATCCTCGTGACTTTGTACAAGGAGGAAACAATATGAAGTACCGTTCTTGTTTTACCGATATGCTATATTATAGTAAAGTGATGATAATGAATCGTATAGTGAAAAGATGATAGGGTATTGTTTAAATAATATGAAGTACTGTTTACTGTTTTATTGATATGCTATATTACAGTAAAATGATGATAATAAATCGTATAGTGAAAAGATGATAGGGTATTGTTTAAATAATATGAAGTACCGTTCTTGTATTGCCGATATGCTATATTACAGTAAAATGATGATAATGAATCGTACAGTGAAAAGATGATAGGGTATTGTTTAGATAATATGAAGTACCGTTTACTGTTTTACCGATATGCTATATTACAGTAAAATGATGATAATGAATCGTATAGCAAAAAGATGATAGGGTATTGTTTTCAGTTTTACCATGTATTGTCAAAGTTTACAGTTTATTGTTTTACAGTCCATAGCGTACTGATTTATGAAGTATGAGGTTTGATATCATTATAGTGTGCCTTTACTGTTTTTTCAGATGATGTTTTGATTAAACGTTCTGGTTCTGCATGGTTATATGATCGTTTTGGCATAACTATTTTACAGTTCATATGCATATACCTTGTTGAGCCTCGGCTCACTGTTTTAGTATTTTTCCCCTTCAGATGAGACAGTAGAGCTATTGTCTAATGAAAAGGAGTAAACCGAGAGAAGCTTCTAAAGGCTTTTGAGGACTTAGAGCATTGTGGAGCCGTTTTTGAAGAGCTTGTAGATGCAAACACCTAGCCAGAGATGTAATTTTGTATACCGATCCCATGTTTATTGATGTTCTAGAACATGTAGATTTTTGTATGAAAAGTTTATGATATGTATGTCGGTAAAAGAAAAAGCTATGCTTCTGCAGGTTATTAGTTTACTTCCGCTATATTCTCTGGATTTACCGTGCAGGTTCTAGACGACATCTCGTTATTGAACTGTTAGCGTAGCTAATGTTTTTGTGGATTTGTGCCATGGATGGCACCTGTGATCCTGTGTATGCTTGTTGTAGGAGATTGTGGACAATGGATAGATGTGTGCTTGTAATGGATGATTATACAGGACTGTATTTTTTAGATTTTCATTCGGTTACAAAGGAGACTCTACCGAAATTTCTGCAGAAATCTTGCCTTATGTTTAGACCGTTAATTGTGTTTCTGTTTGACGGAAGTTCTTGAGGAAAAAAAAATCCATTCCATCACAAGTCGGAAGAGTGGCATGTGATAGAGCTGGTCAGTCTGAAATCTCGTAGAGTAGAAGGAGGTTTTGGCTGACTAGATGCAGGTGAGCCGATAGTAGGACTTTCAGCGCCTTATTTTCGGCCGGGAAAATGAGGAGATCGTTTGGAATGTCTCTTTGGAGACATACAATAAAATTGAAATGATACAGAGAAGATTAGTATGGCTCTGCCCATGGATGGCATGCATAAAGCGAGATGTGATCGTTGTGTCCCTGCGAAGGAATGAAGATTTGTCAAAATTGGAAGCCGCATATAAAGATGAAGAAGGTCATGTCAAGTCAACTTGTTTCTCTTCGCAAGAGAAGTTGTGGAATCTTATTGGACAACCTCTACCAAATAAAAGACATAAAGTGCAAGTCTACTTTCATTGGCAGTGAAGATACTGATCGAGTAGATATTAAAAGTTACAGTTGGGATAAGAGGAAGACTAAAGAATTGCCCATTTCCACTCATCCTTGTGATCGGGTGGATAATGATTCCCATAAATTTTTCATTGTTGAAGAATCGATAGATGAAGAGTTCGAGGTTCAACCTTCTAAAGCAATTCTAAGGAAGAGGTTGAAAAATCTGAAAGATTTGTTGAAGCAGGATAATAGCTGAGGACTTCAAGATTCAATTTGGAAGCAGTCGGTGTTATTCCAACTTTGGACTCATAGCGAGGAGCTAGATCACGCTTTATTGATCGAGTAGGAGTAGCTCTAGGAGAAACATTTCCAAAAGAAATTAGAGTTCGAAAGATGAACTCGTTTATCCTCCAAATGACAAGCTAAAAGAAAGCGGGATGAAGCAATGTTTTCCTCCCTGAAGTTCGAGCTTGTAAGATCAGCTTGCAATTTAGTGGGAGGAAGTGCACAATACGTGTTTGCTTCGTTAGAAATGAAGTCTGCTTCAAATTACAACCAGATATACCATTTATCAAAGAGTCATATGAATCCCAGACATCCGAATTCCAGACATCCGGACAGGAGTCAAGACGGTTTTAGACGATTCCAAATGGAACATTTGCAGTTATAGCTCTTGAAGTTAGAGTCGAATCTTCAGTCGTGGAAGACTTTTGGTAATACCATTCCATTCTGCATTTCGAGATATGAGTCTTCGAAGTTCCAATGAAGGATCAATAAGAAGGCTTGAATGTTGATTTTTGACATTGCAAGTGGTCATTTGCAAGTTGAAGATGTTTTTCTAGAGGTTTGATTTGCATGGTTCTCGGATCAAGAGATCAGGTTTGTTTTTAATGTTGTGCTCGAATCTGCGCCTATTTCAAAGGTTCCTTATGGGATGGTTCCATCTGAGTTGAAGAAATCGAGGCAGCAATTGTAAAATCAGTTAAGAAAGGTTTTGTTTGGCCAAGTGTCTAGGCATGTGGTGCTTCAGTGTTCTTCGATGAAGAAAGATTGATCGATGGGTTTATGTTTGAATTGTCTGAGAATGAAAAATGTATCCCCTCCTAATAATCGAAGATTTGTTTGATCTATTCCGAGAAGTTTGGATTTTCTTTAAGATTGAGATGTATTTGAGGTATCTTTATGTGACGGAATGGATTTTTTTTTTTTGCATTCTGCCAGCGACCTCCCAGAACTGTTACCAAGGTTTCAGTAATCTGGTTCAGGCCGGCCATGCCTCCCAATCAAAGGATCACAGATGCCATCTAGGACCCTTACACAATATCCACAAAATATGCAACGGAAGCCAATCTAATAACCTGCTGAAGCATTTACATTCACACCCATAAAACTCATTTATGCATATATAGTTATAAAAGTCGAACAACAAAAATTCATATATTTTAACCGGATCATTACAATAAAACTGCTTCTTTCGGGTAACTCCAAAATATGCTTTCAAGTCCTTAGAATCACTCAGACGGAGCTCTAGTCATTCCATCTCGTCAGGCACGAGCTCTATAGTTTCATCCGGAGGGGAAAAAATAGAAAACAGAGAGGCAGAAGCTCAAAGGTACATGCAGATTTTTCGTAAAGTGTTTATGTTGTAAGGCGGATACAAGTACATATGTAACATGAATATTATAAAATAATCGTTAACAGGATCATGGCAGATATATAATGCAAAAGTAATCAGGAAAGCCTGAGCAGTCAGTTCTAAAAATCGAGACGGAAAACAAAGTCGGTCTTATTATAGAAATTTCTCTTATTCTTTTTATCGGTAAAGGACATTGCTAGCGGAGGGAGCAATAATCGAGGATAGATTGTACATATCTCCTCACAATCACGGCAATACCTCATTGTACAAAGCTCCATGGACGGCTCTCACTTCCTACTTGTACAAAACCCTGAGGATGGCTCTCTTTCGTTATCCTCGATTACCACCATAATGTTTTAAGGCATGCCGGAGAACTTCATCTCTCTATGCTAAAGTCCGATCTTATTTATCTTGTCATAAGGTCTGTTCACTTTTTCTTTAATTCACATTCCAGACGGGCACAAAGCTTTCGGTCGTCATATTACAAAGCTAATTTTAAATTCATTTTTCTTATTCCGGTCAATTATAAAGATTTTCAGTTGACATAAAGCCGGTTTCAAATCCATAAATCTCATTCCGGTCAATATTTCTTTATTATATCATTATGACTCAAAGCCGGTCTACTTCTCTATTTTTATACAATTCAAGTTCGATCATAAGTTGAGGAGAAAGTAAAAAGTAGAAAGTAAAAAACATGAATTAACCATGAAATTAAAATTATATTTTCAGTCTGATCGTACAGCAAGTATGACATCAGAGATACAGCTTGTCAAGCAGTAATTAAAACGACAAGTTTGATATACTATGTACTGAAGTATTTTTAAATCTAAAGAGAACACTTGCAATTTTTCTTAAAGTTGGGACTTAAAAATAGAAGTATACTTAAAATCTGAATTTAAAAAGGGGGAGTACACTTGCCTTAGAAATATTCTTAAAATCTGGATTTTAAAAGGAAAGGTACACTTGCCTTACAGTTAACCACCCACTCCGACTGACTTGAAACTTTTTCTCCTTCTTCACTCCTTATCCTTCTTCCTCGCCAGAAATTTCACACCCGTCCCTCAATTGGAGCTCAATATACAAAGAGGAGGGACTAGATGGAGTAAGTGGGGTGGGTTACCTATTTGGTACTTCCCTTTAGGGGTTAGGTGGAAGTGAGTGGGGTAAGTTACCTACTTAGTACTTTCATCTACAAGGTCAACAGGGTAGTTCACTTACTTTGATTAGATGCGGATCTAGTTGGGATCTAACTGTCCAAACAATAAAGTTGGCCCTTGTCTTTAGTTTGCCCTTAATTTATCCTGGTCAAAATTTCTGAATTCAATAGTCAATTCTAGCTGGTCAATAATTTCTTCAAGGTCGGTTAACCTTTCTATTGGTTAACTTTTTCGCTCAACGCTTCTTACTCTAATCCGGCCAACGTTTACTCAAAGCCGGCCAATATTTCTTTTCTCTTATTCAAGGTCAATCAATATTTTTAAAAATCGGACAACCCTTCTGTCAACCTTCCGGTCAACATCTTGACGCTGGTCAACGTCTTGACACTGGCCAGCAACTTGACCCTAGTCAACATTTTGACACCGGTTAACATTTTGATTACCATTAGTTTCGATCGTCCAGTGGTGTAAGCCACTCCGATTTAAGTTGAAATCAAAATACTCCGGTTTTTAAGTAGCATTATTTTACTTTAATTTTAAGCTTATTTGATTTCGAGATCTCACAATTCTCTCCTATTTAAAGAAATTTTATCCCCGAAATTTAAATAAAATTACATACCTTAATCAAACAAGTGGGGATATTTGCTCTAGATTTCTTCTTCTCGTTCCCAGGTGGCTTTTTCAGTGGAGTGATTTCTCCAGAGCACTTTTACCAGGGGAACCGTCCTTGTACGCAGCCTTTGCTCTCTCTGGTCGAGAATTTGCAGTGGCTCCTCGACGTAGGATAAATCATTGTTGATTCCCAAGGGTTCGAATTCAATTATGTGTGTAGGATTGTAAATATACTTTTGGAGCATGGACACATGGAACACGTCATGTACTTCTGTTAGACTTGGCAGTAGTGCTAATCTGTAAGCTACTTCTCCGATCTTTTGTAGAACCTCAAAAGGACCAATAAATCGTGACTTGAGTTTACCCTTCACTCCAAATTGCAATGTTCCCTTGGATAGTGAGACTTTCAGAAAAATAAAATCTCCTATGTCAAAGCTTAATTCTGTCCTCCTTTTTCTGCATAGCTTTTCTATCTACTTTGAGCGATCCTCAAATTACTATGGATCAGTTTAATTTACTCAGCCGTTTCCTTTACGATTTCTAGATCCAAAATCCTTTTATCTCCGATTTCTTCCTAGTGAGTCGACGACCTGTATTTCCTTTCATATAGAGCCTCAAAAGGCGCTATACCGATACTAGCCTGATAACTGTTATTATAAGCAAATTTTGCCAGTACCAGGTAAGTATCCCAAGTGCCTTTCATTTCTAATATAAAAGCCCTTAATATATCTTCAAGAATCTAGATAGTTCGCTCAAACTGGCCGTCCGTTTGAGGGTGATAAGCAGTACTAAATTTCAATTCAGTCCCCAATTCTTTATGCAAAATTTTCCAAGACCTTGAGACAAAATGGGGATCCCTATCAGATACAATGTAGGGAGGAATTTCATGTAGTTTCACAATCTCGTTCACATATAGCTGAGCCAGCTTATCACGCGAATAGGTCGTCCTGATTACCAAGAAGTGGGCTGACTTTGTCAATCAGTCAACTATAATCCAAACGGCATCGTGATTTCTAGAAGTCCTTGGCAAACCCGATACAAAATCCACAGCAATATCTTCCCATTTCAAGTTTGGGATAGGCATTGGCTGTAACAACCCCGAAGATTTTCTTCTTTTCGCCTTCAATTGCTGACATATAAGGCATTCTCCACATAGGCCATGATGTCCCTCTTTATGTTCCTCCACTAGAAAGTTTTCTTCAAATCTTTGATATATTTTATTTGTTCTAGGGTGGATGGTATATCTAGACTGATGGACTTCCTTTAAAATCTTTTTTAACTCTTTATCATCTGACACACATAAACGGTCTCTAAACCTCAATATTCCGTCCGTTCGGATACTGAATTCAACTCGGGACTCCTTACTCAAGTTACTTGCAATTTCTATAATGAATAGATCATTAACTTGCTTTTTCCTAACTTTACTAACAATCTCAGGTTAGATCTGAAGATAAGACAGAAGTATCTTATTGCCATTAGCATATCGCTGGACATCACATTACTTCAGATAGTCTAATAATTCTATTTGCTTGATTTACAATCAAGCCACAATTCCTGACCGTCAACTCAATGCATCCGCAACTATATTAGCCTTTCCAGGCTTATACTGTATCTCACAGTCGTAATCATTTGAGAAATCAAGCCACCTCTTTTGCCTCATGTTAAGCTCATTTTGGAAAAATAGATACTTCAGGATTTTGTGATTAGAATACACAAGAAAATTTTTACAATACAAGTAATGCCTCCAAATTTTCTAGGCAAACACCACGGCAGCTAGCTCTAGATCATGGGTAGGGTGGTTCTTTTTATTCATCTTTAGTTGCCTAGACACGTAAGCTACCACCCTACCGCGCTGCATCAACACACATCCCAAGCCCACCTTAGAGGCGTGACAGTACACCTCATAGCCTCTTAACCCTTCTGGAATAACCAATACTATAGCAGTAATTAGGCGATCCTTTAACTCCTGAAAACTCTGATCACACTCCTCAATCCATTCAAATTTAACTTTCTTCTTCAGTAATCGAGTCAGGGGCATAGTAATCTGTGAAAAGTTTTCCACAAATTGCCGGTAGTAGCCTGCCATGCCCAGAAAGCTTCTAACCTCGGTTACAGAAGTCGGCCTACTCCAGTTAGTAACAGCCTCTACTTTCTTTGGATACACAGAAATACCACCATCGAAAATTATATGTCCCAAGAGCATCACCTTCTCTTGCCAGAATTCACATTTTCCTAAGTTAGTATACAAATTTTTTTCACGGAGCACTTGAAGTACTATCCTTAGATGAGTTTTATACTCCTTATAGTTCTTTAAATAGATTAGAATAACATCAATAAAAACTACCACAAATTTATTCTGATACTGTCTGAACACTCTATTCATCAGATCCATAAAGGCAGCAGGGGCGTTCGTAAGCCCAAAGGGCATAATAAGAAACTCATAGTGGCCGTATCTCGTCCGAAAAGCAGTTTTGGACACATCCTCCGGCTTAATCCTCAACTGATGATAACTGGACCTTAGATCAATCTTTGAGAACACCTGAGATCCTTACAATTGATCAAACAAATCATCAATACGTGGCAGAGGATATTTATTTTTTATCGTGATTTTATTTAATTCGCGATAATCAACATAAAGCCGTAACGACCCATCTTTCTTTCTTACAAATAACACCAGTACTCCCCAAGGAGACATACTCGGCCTGATAAAATCCTTATCTAACATCTCTTGTAATTATAATCTTAGCTCCTTTAACTCAGCAAGGGCCATTCTATAAGAGGCCTTAGAAACTGGACTGACACCTGAAACAATAGAGATCTCAAACTCAATCTCCCAATGCGGAGGCAATCCAGGCAACTCCTCAGGAAATACATCCTTAAAATTGCGGACAACTAAAATATCCTTAGCCGGCACCTTATAACTCTCAGTGGTGCAGGCATGCAAGCGTTTGGCATGCAAGGCCGAGATCAACACCGTCATCTCCTTCTTCCTAATGCCTTGGAAGAAAAAGGTTTCCATCCCAAGGATCTTAAAATAAACCCTCTTCATAAAGCAATCAATGGTGGCATGGTTTTTAGCTAGCTAATCTATTCCTAGAATCACGTCAAAACCTCCCATGTTTAGTAATACCAAATCCACAATTAAACATTACCCATCTATTTCTATCATGCATCCAGGATATACAACATCAGTAATTATAGGGAATCCAATAGGGGTACACTCAGACAATTCATAATCCAATGTGTAAGGGATAGTGGCAATAAGGTACGCAATTTGTGGAGAAACAAAGGAGTGGGTAGATTTTGAGTCAAATAAGATAGATGCAGGAACTCCACAAATAGAAAGAGTACATTCCATGACATTTGGCGACGCCTCCGGTTCCTGAATAGTCACTGCGAACGCCTTAGCCTGAATAGTCACTACGAAGGCCTTAGCCGGAATAGTAGGCTTTCTCCCCTCTAGTCTCGGGCAATCCTTGATCAGGTGGCCTTACTGTCCGCATTTGAAACAAGCTCCTGTTATCCGGTGGCACACTTGCCCCGAATGCATCCTCCCACAGGTGGTGCAGTGCGCAGCCGACATCCTTGAATCAGTCATCGACTGAGTCGGCACAACACCCTTTCCTTTATCAGTCATCCTTGTCTTCTTGGATGATCCAAAAGATCCCCCAGCAGGTTTGACACTAACGCCTGCCCGGCTAGCTGCCCTCTTTGCGTAAAATTTCTCTATCTCCACTTCATTTTTGTAAATGACTACCCTATCCAGTATGTCGGCATACATCTCAAGCTTTAATGTGGACAGTTGTTTCCTAATATCATCCCGCAATCCTTGTTGAAACTTTTTTGCCTTTCTTAATTCGTCCTCTACATAATAAGGTGAGAATTAGGATAGCTCAGTGAATTTAGAAGCGTACTCAGTCACCGACATACTCCCTTGCCTTAATCTCATGAATTCCATCTCCTTTTTATCCTAAAGACTGAATGGAAAGTATTTCTCCAGAAAAGCTTCCTCAAACATATCCCAAGTGATCATCTCGTCGAGCAGTCCTAGCACTCTCATCTTCATGCCCCACCAACTATCTGCTTCACCCTCCAACTTATATAAGGCGAAGGTGACCTTCTCCTGGTATGTACACCTAATTATTGCAAATATTTTGTTCATCTTCTTTAGCCATATATCAACTTTTGCCGGATCGGGTTTTCCTAAAAAGCCCGGTCTCGCTCCGCCGTGAACCGATCATACGTGGTTGGAGCTAGGATGGCCGGAGCTGGCTTAGTCACAGGGACCGGAGCCATATACTTGTGCTCAACAGACTCCACTACATTGGTCATTCTTTCTAATAAATCTATATAGGAGGCCTCCAGATCATGGGGTGTATTACGGCCATTCCTTCTTTCTCTTCCACTAACCATCCTAAAATCAAAACAGGCACGATATTATAATCCCAAAAAAGATCCATCAACTCATTAAAATTGAACCTAGCATAGGATCCAAGCTTCTTTATGACTCTAGTCGCCTAAGTTATCCTGGCCTACTCCTTAAGGAAATTCAGTATAAAGATTCAAACCTATGCTTCCGTATTTTCGATCGATCAATTCCTAAGGCATCTCATCTCTCCGATACCAATTGTGACGAAATTAATTTTTTTTTTGCGTTCCGTCAGCAACCTCCCAGAACTGTCACCAAGGTTTCGGTGATCTAATCCGGGCTAGTCATACCTCCCAATCATAAGATCACAGATGTTATCTAGGACCCTAACACGATATCCACAAAATATGTAACGGAAGCCAATCTAATAACCAGTCAAAACATTTACATTCATACCCATAAAACTTATTTATACATACATAGTTATAAAAGTCCAATTACAAAAAAAATCATATATTTCAACCAGATCATTACAATAAAACGACTTCTTCCGGTTAACTCCAAAATATGCTTATGAGTCCTTAGAATCATTCAGATGGAGCTCCAGTCACTCTATCTCATCAGGCACGAGCTCTATAGTTTCATCTAGAGGAGAAAAAAAATAGAAAATAGTGAGTCGGAGCTCAACAAGGTACATGCAGATTTTCCGTAAAGCGTTTATGTTGTAAGGCGGATACAGGTGCATATACAACATGAATATTATAAAATAATAGTTGACCAGATCATGGCAGATACATAATGCAAAAGTAATCAAGAAAGCCGGAGCAGTTAGTTCTGAAAATCAGGACGAAAAAAAAGCCAGTCTTATTATAGAAATTTATCTTATTCTTTTTATCGGTAAAGGACATCGCTAGCGGAGGGGGCAATAATCGAGGATAGATTGTGCATATCTCCTTACAATTACGGCAATACCTCATTGTATAAAGTCCCAAGGATGACTCTCACTTCCTCCTTGTATAAAGCCCCAAGGACGACTCTCACTTCTTCCTTGTAAAAAGGTCCGAGAACGGATCTCTTTCATTATCCTCGATTACCATCGTGTTCCAAGGTATGCCGGAGAACTTTATCTCCATATGCTAAAGTCCGATATTATTTATCTTGTCATAAGTCGGTTCACTTTTTCTTTAGTTCACATTCCAGATTGGTACAAAGCTTTTGGTCGTCATATTATTTTCTTATTCTGGTCAAGTATAAAGACTTTCAGTTGACATGAAGCTGGTTTCAAATCCATAAATCTCATTTCGGTCAATACTTCTTTATTATATCATTATGACTCAAAGCCGGTCTACTTCTCCATTTTTATACAATTGAAGTTCAATCATAAGTTGAGCAGAAAGTGAAAAGCAAACAGTAGAAAGCATGAATTAACTATGAAATCAAAATGATATTTTCAGTCCGATCGTACAGCAAGCATGACATCAGAGATACAGCTTCTCAAGCAGTAGTTAAAAGGCAAGCCTGATATACTATGTGCTGAAGTATTTTTAAATCTGAAGAAAACACTTACAATTTTTCTTAAAGCCAGGACTTGAAAACAGAAGTATACTTAAAATCTGAATTTAAAAAGGGGGAGTACACTTGCCTTAGAAATATTCTTAAAATCTGGGTTTAAAAAGGAAAGGTACACTTGCCTTACTATTGACCGCCCACTCCGACTGACTTGAAACTTTTTCTCCTTCTTCACTCCTTATCCTTCTTCCTCGACAGAAATTCCACACCAGTCCCTCAATTGGAGCTCAGTATATAAAAAGAAGGGATTAGGTGGAGTAAGTGGGGTAGGTTACCTACTTGGTACTTCCCTTCAGGGGTTAGGTGGGAGTAAGTTGGGTAAGTTACCTACTTAGTACTTTCATCTAGAAGGTCAACGAGGTAGTTCACTTGCTCTGATTAGATTAGGATCTAGTTGGGATCTAACCATCTAAACAATAAAGTTGGTCATTGTCTTTAGTTTGCCGTTAATTTATCATGGTCAAAATTTCTGAATTCGGTAGTAAATCCTAACTAGTCAACATTTTCTTCAAAGTCGGTCAACTTTTTTGGTCAACGCTTCTTACTCTAATCTGGCCAACTTTTACTCAAAGCTGGCAAACGTTTCTTTTCTCTTATTCAAGGTCGGTCAACATTTATGAAAATCGGTCAATCCTTCAGTCAACCTTCCGGTCAACATCTTGACGTCGGTCAATGTCTAGACGTTGGCCAGCATCTTGACCCTGGTCAACATTTTGACACCGGTCAACATTTTTATTACCATTAGTTCCGCTCTTCTAGTGGTGTAAGGTCACTCCGGTTTAAGTCGAAATCAAAACTTTCTGATTTTAAGTAGCAATATTTTACTTTGATTTTAAGCTTCTTTGATTTTGGGATCTCACACCTTAATTGAGAATTATATTGGACGATGTGCAAAGGACAGTTTTCAGGTCAATATGTGGCCATTGCAAACTTTTCATGGTGCCTTTGGGTTGTTGAATATTTTAGTGTCTTTTACGGATATTATCAATCTTATGTTTGACCATATTTGGGTTAATTGTTGTGAGGTTCCGGATTTGTGAACCCGACAATTATGAGGTGATTAGTATGTTAATGATCAATACTAATCTTATGGGATGATTAAGGTTTGGTATCGGAAGAAAAATCAGAAATTATTACGGTCCGGGCTCTTTGAGCCACCTTGCCCCGGAAACTTGCGCCTGCTTGGGTGCTCAGCCGAGGCTCGGCGGAGAAAGGGAACCGACCCGTGGGCTGGCCGCTCACTAGCCGCTCGAAGGGCGCTCGAGCGGTGGCCGCCCGTAGCCTGGCCGCTCGCTCTGCCGCTCGTATATATTTGCGCCGCGCGGTCGTTCTCCCTCATTTTTTGATCGGTGAGGGTTTTGAGGAGAGAGAGGGGCGCGACTAGAGAGAAGGAAGGAGATCGAGCCCGGGAGTCCGATTCCGTCCGAAAGCCAGGTATAAAGGTGAAAGCACGTGTCGAGGCAAGTGTGCTCATACCCACTTCTCGTTCTCTCTCGTTGTTTTATGTATTTTCGTTGGGTATTTTGTGTCGATACCCACGGGGAACGTTAGGATCTCGATACCCATGCCTTGAGGTCCAAGAAAATATAGTTAGTTGTCCGATTAGTGTCCGATTCGCGGGTAGGTTTTTGCCAAACCTAACCTACGGAAATTTGGGGGTTTCGTTTCCCGGCCTCGTATCATGAAATTGACCTCAAAATTGGAGTGCCCACGTCCCAATGATGTATATATGTCGGCCGCGGGTCGATCTCGCACGTTGGACCCGTTCGCGCGCGTCCGGCCCTCTAAAGGGCGCTGTTACGTTCACCCAGCCGGAAGGTGATAATTGCGCGTTGTCACCTTCGTAAAATGATGATGTGATCCTAGAATACGAATACCCATACCCCGATGGTATGTATATATCGACCGGATGCCGAGTCCCGCTTAAGATTTGACCCGTTAAGTGGCATCCGGGAGCCTTGAAAGAATTCCGTGTCGTTAACGCAAAAGTAAATGGGAAGTTGCATACTTCCACCCTCGTGTTAAGATAAATCGACCCGAATGTGAAATATCGTGTAAGAATTGTACGTAACGAATCAACGGACGTCCGATTTCCAAGTATCGAACCGTGTACGGCGTCGGGTGTTCAAAGAGAAATCTGATAATGTTCACCCAAAATGAAACGAGAAATGCAAAGTGAAATGTAAACCCCGAATGTGAATCCGTGTGATGGAGGCAAAGGAATGAGTCTCGGAGGTTCCAAAAGGACTTGTGATCACTTGAGGTATGAGATCTAATCTATACTGTGAACTTGGAGTGATTTGTTGTGGATTTAGGGAATTGAGTCCCACTTGATTGTGATTAAGGAATTGAGTCCCATTGGATATTGAGAATCGTGGACGTGAATGGAAGGAGTCCACATTGTGCTTATGATGATGTAATCTCTGGATGGAAATGTGATTGATGATGTAATCTCCCAGATTGGAGATGATTGTGATGGGAATGAGATTTTCGAGATGTGATTGTATGGCAAATGTGGATTACCCTCTCCAGTGTCGAACCTAACCACGAAACTAGGACCACGAGTCATATGGGTAGTATTCTTTAGTGTACCATGTCCATCGTGGTGGGAACAGGGGATACTTGGCCACGTATTCCGGCCGCTCGTGTGGGCGGGTGATGTACGTGGTACGCTTTAGGAAACTCTTGTGGAAGAACGAGGATTGCCCTGGACCGGGGTGTGGGGTGTGTCATCGGACGCTACATATTGAGATGTAGTCGTCCGTGATGATTGTTGCATGGATGCAACCAGGGTCGTGTGCTACCGACCTAAAATAGTAGCCGTGGCTTTAGAATGTGTAGCGACACATTCCCGTCCTGTTCTCTCGCATCGTTGGTTAGCACGATCTACTGGCAGGGTCATAAAGATGATATAATAAAGAAAATGAATAATATCCAATTGATGAACAGTGTGAATCTAGTAGACCCGAGAATGAGAACCGAATGAAACCGGTGATTCAAGATGAAACCATAAGAACTGTAGGGATCGAGTGATTCAAGTTGCTCCTATTCCTGTCTTGTCCCTTGATTGTGGAGAGTGTGTGTATCCCCTCTCGTCTCGGTTCTTGTACGTGTCTTGGAGGGGTGTTTATGATTACATTTCTTTGTATTATTAGCTCACTCTTCTTTGTTTGATATTTTTCCTTTGGATGAGAACACTTAGCCGATTATTGGATTGGTTAGAGCAAGGAGAGGCTTGCTTGATGTGATTACCGACGGCGTGTGATCGGAAGATTGGGACATAGAGTTGGACAAGATTTTGAGCACCACTTAGAGTTGGGCGTGGCTCATTATTGTTATTGTTTTATGGTTTTGTTATGTTTCCGCATTTATGATGATTTAGTTGCTTCCGCGTCTGTATATGTATATACGTTTTGAGTTTTGTTTCAATTAGATGGCATCTCTCTGATCCAGTATAGTAGATACGAGTACTGTATTGGAGCCATGGATGATATGGCCGATGTGTGATCCTGTGTGGCGTGTTGTAGGCTTTGAGTTAAGCCTTTTGAATAGATGTGTGCCTGTTGCAGGTTGATATTTAAACAGGTTGTATTTCGATTTTCGTCCAGTTGCAGAGGAAACTCTGCCGGATTTTCTGTAGAGTCCATAGGTTAATTGTGGGCTCTGGGGTGTGTTTAGGCCTTGACGGAGGTTATTCAATGGAGAATAATCCGTTCCATCACAATTGTGGTAGTTTTGTTAATGATGTTTTAAATTATTTGAAAAATTTTGAAGAGTATGAATTATGGTTGGAGAAGATATCATTTTGGGTCATATGTCTCTTAAGGTTACATTTTGGAATCCAAAAATATAAAAGTACTGGTAAAAAAAAAAAAAAGAATGACAGGCTAAGGTTGTGAGAGTATGTAATTTCTTGGACTAGGCTGAATTTGGTGAGAAAATTGTTGGAAGTTTTTTGAGGATTAGAGTGTCATTAGCGTCAGTTTTATTGATCCCTAATGGATCAGAAGAATTGGTAGTGCATAGTGATACTTCAACAAAAGATTTGAATATGTTTGGATTCTACATTTTGGGTGCCTTATCTAAGACAAGTTTGGGATGTGGCGTAGTCTGGAGGACTTGGCGTGAAGATACTATAGCGAGGATGCCAATAGGAAGATTTGGGCCAGAGTGATTTCGTCTCTTTGCTGTCAAGATTGAATTTTGAATGGAGCTTCTATTTACGGGAGAATTTTTATAAAGATTAGAGATGAACTTCCTTTTGAATGAGCCATCATGAAAACATACGTGATCGAGTCAGCAACCTCGAGCCTATGGTGCAAAGTATTTTTTTTCCAATTGTACGTTCAAGAGGAAGTATGCTATTGAGAATTATCTCTTTTGAGTTTCAGCTGATTAGATAGAAGTTCAAAAACAAATGAGGTCGTTAGTAATTATGGTTGAGTTGGAGTGATCCAAGCTCATTGAGAATGTCGAAGACTCTCCATTTAGTGGATTGGAGAGAGAGTTTGATGACGATTTGATCTCGAGTCAAAGCCAATAGGCTGAACATGAAGCAGCAGATCGTGACTTTCATGGCAAGCTATCTCCGTGCCTAAGGAAGGAAATCAATTAGAGGAAACTTTCGAGATTTTATTTTCAGTCTGCCTCAAACAGTAAAGGATTTGGTGACCATTTGGATGAAAATGAGCTACCATATGATGGATGAGCTGATGAAGTCGGTTTATTACTTGCTTATTAAGATATCATTTCTGAGATTGACCGTTGGTATATTGTCGAGATGTGAAGATTATAAGGTATTCCTATTTCGAGGCTTTTGATTTGATTTGAGGATAATATTGATCAGAGTGGTACAACGAAAGCGTGTGAACTCATGGCTATCGACCACAAGATTTAATTTGAGGCTTGAAGTAGGAGATTAGATTTGTAATTCGATTAGAGGTTCGAAAAGAGTAGTTAGATGTTTTTGGAAGCATCTTGAAGAGAAGAATTCTGAGTTTTAAAGTTGAATGGTAGTCTGAAGTGGAGGTTGTATTGAGACATTTGAAGTTTTTTAGCAAATTAGAGAAATGGAATTCAAATTGGCCTTACTTCTGAATTTGATAGATAGATATAATATGGTTTATTTGATTGATCATTCGTATGTGTTTGGATTGTAATCGTTTTGATCAATGAAAGTATTTTAGGTTCAGGTCGTGGTTTTGATTTTTTAGGATAAGAATAATTTGGCGCAGAGGAATAAGATATTTCCATTGATCATTATACTTTGAGGAATTTTATAGTAAAAAAAAGTGCTAAGGGTTCTTAAGGATAAGTCCGAAAGAATATCCCTAATTGTTGAAGATATGATTTGGAGAAATCATTTGATTCAGGAAGTCTCTTAAGAAGACTGAATATGAAGTTTAGAATAATATTATCATTGTAAGATAATCGAGGTTAAGATCAAGATGCATAAATTTCGAGGCTGAAATTTTTATAAAGAGGAGAGAATGTAACATCCCAGACTTTTATTCAGATTAATTTAATATTAATTATGATTTTGAATAATTTAAATGTAATAAAATTAATTTAATATTATAAAATTTAGAAGGATATTAGGATCAGTTTGGGATGGCGTCGAGGTGCGCCCATATTGTCACCCAAATATTGATTTGGAATTTGGAATAAAAGAAAATAAAAAATATATAAAATAATAATAATAATAATAATAATAATAATAATAATAATAATATATTTTAAAGCAAAACAAAAAAAAGAAAAAAATAGAAACAGGATAAGGACGCCGCCGGGGAGAGGGAAGGAGAAAGCGGAGCGGGGAGAAGAGAGGAGAGAGGAGGTCGGCGCGCGACTGCTGCCGCTGGCATTGCCGGGGCTCTCGACGCCAACAATGGAAGTCGGTGAAACACTCTCCATGATGCTATCCTCAATGTTGTGCTCCGGAGTTCGTAGATGGCAAAATCAGGAGCCGAAGCCAAAATAGCCGCCATCCATTCGCCATCGTTTTCAAAAGAAATCAGTGAAAATAAGTTAAGTAAATCTTTACATTCTCCTTGTGGATGTTGATTTTGGGGTTACATGTGATGATTTTGCAAAAAATCGATTGAATAGGGAGAATTTGGGTGAAAATGGGCGCCGATAGGGTTGCCGATGAAGGAGAGAGAGAGGCTACCATGGGTGATGCCATCGTCCATCACTGTTGTTGCCGTCTGGTGCTATCGTTGCTACTGTCACCGTTGCCCATTGCCAGAGCCACCGATGGTGAACGAGGTGCGCAAAGAAGGAGAATCATGAAGAGAGAGAAAGAGAGATAACGGGGGAGACACGGGCAACGCGTGACGCAGAGAGAGAAAGTGTCGATTTGGACACTTCAAGACTTCTTTCTTCAGATCTATAAAGTATGATGTCAAGGCAAGCATTTATAAAACTCTTCTTTGATCTAATTTAGCATCTGATTTATTTTGGATACTATTTAGAATTTTTACTAACATGTATTTATTTTTTATACACCTAATGTGTATATTTTGGACATGTATGTATAGTTCATTGGATGATTTAGGAATTTTTGGACTGGGTTTTATGATTTTTGGAATGTATAATATTTTTCTAAAAGTTCAAACAATTTATAAAATACTATATATTTTATATCAATATAATTGTATGAAAATAAATATGAAACTTTGTATAGGCCGTACATTTTCACATGCACTTGACGGGTTGTGGTCACTACATTTGGATTTAAAAGTTGGACACTCTAGCTAGCTCCTAACGGGGAGATATTGTTATTTAGAAATCCCTTTTCGCCAGTAGGAAATGTTTGGAGTAGTGACCCTTTCCATTTGGATAATTTGACTTGACCTTAAAATATATTTGAACGTCCTAATATATCCGATAAATTTGAGGATTGCACCCAAAGTTACGGGTGGCAAAACATAGTAAACAACTTTATCTATAGGTATAGAGTACATGAATTTTGGCCTAAGGTTACCGAAATTATGTATAACTCATCCACAAGTTAATCTTTAAATAATTAGAATTCAAATTTGGTGTATAATTTATATTTTTGCATTGATTGGTATTAGATTTTGATTTGGATATAGATTTTTGGACATGAATTTGAGTTTTGCTGATTTTATACATAGATAGGCCTTGGTATGTCTCGTACAAATAATTTTGACTATATATTTTGATCCCGATATTTGAAATATTTATTGTGACGCTATTTCAGCTTCTACGCATGCTATTGGATCATCCGGCTATTGGATTCTACACCAAATCACAAGCTGATCAAGCCTTAAATTTGGACTTGGATTCGGACTTGGATTTGGACTCAGATCGACATCGGCTTTGGAATTGGTCCGGATTACCTCTATTTTGGTTATATATTTATTTATATATTTATATTATATACGTCCCGACAATGACTATTTTTAAAATTTGGACGTTTATTTAGATTTAGACATTTGATTTGAGCACAAGACTACCATTTAGATTTTAAAATTTGGACCTTGGATTTCTGTTGGATTTGTATTATCGATCATTTGGAATTATTCTGTAATTTGACTGAATTTTCATTTATTTGACCCTCCCTCTGATTCATTAGACTCATTTTGTTTAAATATAATACTTGTTGAGTGTTTGATTCACATTTTCTATTTTGTCTATTCAGAGTAGAAGGTTCGGACACATTGCAGAAGTATGGACATAATCTGTCAGCTATTCGTCCGATTTGGTGAGTTTTAGCTTGTTATTGTTTAAATTGGAAATTGAGGTGATCGTATTTCGTAATTTAGCTGGGTATAGGCCCATGGATATATATATTTTGAAAACAGTTGGGATATTTTATTATGTCTGGTTCATAATTTTTGTTAATCTGTTACCTCTCTTACGATGATTATTGGGTAAGTCGTATTTATATTATCCAAATGGTTGTCCGATGAGATCCTGTGAGGATTTAATTTTGTTGAGCTGTATATTTTGATTTGTCATACCCGAATTTTAAAATTTAGTATTATTTGTTTAAAATTATTTAGGATTTTTAAATTTTAGAAATTATAATTAATTATTTAAATTGACCTATTTAGTCAGAATTCGTAACATATCTCAAGTATTCTCCGAGATTGATATGTGATCTATCATCAATTAATAATTAAGCAAGACGATGTTTCAAATGTACACACACACATATATATATATATATATATATATATATATATATATATATATATATATATATATATATTTGTTTATTTATTTATTTAATGAGCTTCCAATGAAATTGGATTACATCCTCAACTCTACTCTCTAAAGTTTGACATACACGATCACATTACATGGTACACAACACATTCATATGCACACACAGTGCTAGCACTCACACCCACACTGCCAACACACACTCCACACATTTAAATACGCATGCAAGCAGCACACACACGTAGCAGCAGCACACACACGACTGCACACAAATGGCAGCACCACTTCACACTGCTAGCACACACCCACTGCCAGTAACACAGCATACTAGCAGTTTACACCCAGCCACACACACACACGGCCACTCATACCCACGTTGCCAAATTTTACCCCCACACACAGACAGCACGCACACAACAGTTCTCTCTCACACACATACACTGAATACACATCTTTATACTAATATTCTTGTATCCCAAGCTCCGTATTTACCCACCATTACCATACTCATTTCTTAAAATAGAGCACAGCTCTCTGTTTATTCACATTTCATCTAATTTTCATCAAAATAAAGGAAATTTCAACTTTCATCTTCAAATATGCAATTATAACAAAATTCCATAAATTATTAAGCCCCAATATCAATGACAACCCTTAAATTTCCTGTTTCAGTATCATCGAGTCGTGGCTTTGTTTCACCCATTTCATTATTAGACATCAACTACAGTTGATTCTTCACAAATTTCATCACACACGTAAGAAATTATAATGGGTTTACTCACTAGAGAGGAAGGTCATGAAATTACTTGCAGAGGAGTCATAAATTAATTTGCCTGATTTGCGACGATACTGTAGCAACGACGATAAATACCGACAGTGTTGACTTTGAACAGTCTCAGTGATAATCCCTTCGGCACCAATTAATGATAGCGGTAATAGCAGCAGACTTCCAACTACATTTTTCGTACTATTTCTCTCTTTGATTTCGCCCGTAACTACTAGAAGAATAAGAAGGCAACATTTTAAAAGAGAATGAGAGCAACTAAAAGGGAGAAAAACGAGGCTAGTGAGCGAGAAGAAGAAAGAAGGTAGTTTTCCAACGGATTGGCTGGAGAAGAGGAAGTTGTCATGGAGCAAAATCAGCCGGTGTTCTCTCCCTCTCTCCTCTCCTTCTTCCTTCATTTCTTTTTCTCTTTCCTTTTTCTTTTTTTATTTTCGTCATTTTTCTTTCTTTTCTTTTATATTAATATATTATTATTTATTATTTTATTTTGTTTATTTATTTACTTATTATTATTATTATTATTATCATTATCATCATCATCATCATGTTTAAAAAAATGATTGAATAATTATTATATAATTTATATTTAATTCGAAAATATTTGGAATGTTACAATCTAGCTCCTTAAAATAAATTTTCATCCTCGAAAATTTACCTTGATCCTTTAAGAGCTCGGGGTACTTTTCTCTCATATCGGCCTCCGTTTCCTAGGTTGTATCTTCTTCATCTTGATGGTCCCATACTACTTTGACGAGTGGTATCACCATAGAACATATGATCTTATCTCTGTGATCAATAATCTGTACCGGCTCCCTAGGTAGGTCAATCTCCTTGTATTTTCAGCTAGTCATGTCCGATAATGTGGGACTTATCATGGACGTACTTTCTCAACATAGACACGTGAAAAACATCATGCACACCTGATAAAGAGGTTGGTAAAGCCAATCGGTAGGCCACCTCGCCAATTCGCTCCAGTATCTCGAATAGTTTAATGAATCTCGAATTTAGTTTACTCCGCTTCTCAAATCAAATGACACATCACATGGGAGATACTTCAAGAAAAATGACATCACTAACGTTGAAACTACGGTCACGTCACCTTCTGTCAACATGACTCTTCTATTGACTTTGGGCTACTTGTATTCGCTCACATATCAATTTGATCTTTTCTATTGTCTCCTAAATGAGATCAGGAACCAAAATTTGACAATCCACAACATCTTCCCAACTTACTGGTGATCGACATTTTCTCTCATATAAGGCTTCAAATGGTGCAATCCCAATACTATTCTGGAAGCTATTATTGTATGCGAACTCTGTGAGTGATAAGTATGTGTCTTAGCAGCCTCCTAACTCTAGAATTGAACTCCTAAGCATATCCTTGAGTGTTTGCATAGTTCATTCTATTTGGCTGTTAGCCTGAGGGTGAAAGGCAGCATTGAAATTCAGTCTTATCCCTAACTCTCTTTAAAGACTTCTCCAAAACTATGAGACAAATCTAGGGTCTCAATCCGAGATGATATTAGCTGATATCTTGTGCAATCTGACTATCTCATCAATATAAAGTCTAGCAAGTCAATCCAAAAAGTGTGTCAATTTTATCGTAAGAAAATGTGCCAACTTAGTCAATCGGTCCATGATGACTCATATAGTGTCGCTGCCTCTAAAAGTCCTTGGTAGTCCAATAATGAAATCCACAGAGACATTTTCCCATTTCCAACTAGGAATTGGCATTGACTAAATCTTTCTTACTGGCCTTTGATGTTCTGCCTTGACTTGCTGACAAACCAAGCATCTGGAAACAAAATCTGCTATATCTCTTTTCATATCATTCTACCAAAAAGTCTTCCTTAAATCATGATACATCTTTGTAGATCTTGGATGTATCGTGTACTTAGAACGATGTGCCTTATCCATTATTTCCTTTCTTAATCTAGTCAAACTAGGAACACAAATTCGGTCCTAAAAAATTAAAGCTCCATCCTTCCTGACCCTATACTCCACCCAAGACTGACAAGGTAGTTCATTAATAATGTCTGAAAGCTCTGAATCATCTCTCTGAGCCACACAAATCCATTCTAGCAAATCTGGTTGGATTTCAAGGTATGATACTATCATTTGAGGATCACTCGAGTGTAGCTGAATGTCACAATCCTTGACCTCCTCCAACATCTTCCACTCTCTCATCATCATGTGATCTAACAAACTGGTTGATTTCCTACAAAGTGCATCAACCACCACATTCGTCTTGCTGGGTTGGTATAAAATCTGACATTCATAATCTTTAAGAAGATCCATCTACCATCTCTGATGCATATTTAGCTCTCTTTATAAGAAGAGGTATTTTAAATGTTATGACTAGTATAGATAATGAACTCCTCCCCATATAAATAACGTCTCAAAGACTTTAGTGTAAAGATGATTGCGGCTAAGTTTAGATCATGAGTCAGATATCTCTTCTCATGGGGCTTTAACTGGCGAGATCTATAGACAATTACCTTTCCATACTACTTCAATACATAGTCTAGGCCTTTCTGCAAAGTGTCACAATATACTACAAATTCACCTGATCTTTGCGAAATTATCAAAATAGGTGCAGTGGTCAATCTGTATTTTAATTCTTGGAAACACTATTTACAATCAACAAACCAAATAAATTTTATATTTTTCTATGTCAATCTTGTCATTGGCATGGCAATACTAGTAAACCCCTATACAAGCCTCCTATAATACCTAACTAAGCCGAGGAAGCTCCTTACCTTAGATGGATTGGTAGGATGAGCCCAATTCATTATTGTCTCAATTTTAGATGGATCCATAGATACTCCAACTATTGAAATAACATGACCCAAAAAAGTGATTTCTTTCAGCCAAAACTCATATTTTTTAAACTTGACATATAAACGCCCCTTGCACAACTTCTAAAGCATGATCCTCAAATGCTCCCCATGCTCCACAGCCCCCTTGGAGTCGATCAGAATATCATCGATAAAAAATATAACAAAACCATCCAAAAAGGGTCTAAATACCCTATTCATTAGGTCCATATATATAGCTGGTACATTTGTCAAACCGAAAGGCATCACTAGGAACCCATAGTGTCCAAATCTGGAATGAAAAGCCATCTTTGAAACGTCACTCTCCTTAATTTTCAATTGATGGTAACCTAACCTTAGGTCAATTTTTGAAAACACACTTGCTCTTTGCAACTGGTAAAAAAGATCATCAATTCGAGGTAACGAATACTTATTCTTGGTGGTTAATTTGTTGAGCTCCCGATAGTCAATACACAATTGTATCGAACTATCTTTCTTTTTAACAAACACCACAGGTGCTACCCATGGAAAAACACTAGATCTAATGAATCCATGATTTAAAAGGTCTTGCAATTGAACATTTAACTCCTTTAACTTAGCAGGCGCCATCTGATATTGTGCTCTAGAGATTGGTGCAATTCCTGGTAACGAGTCGATTGTGAATTCAATTGCACGGTCGGGGGGTAAACCAGGTAACTAATCGTGGAGGACATCTACAAACTCTTAAACTACATCAATGTCCTCAATCTGTCGTCCCCTCGATTTTGTTGAAGACACGAAGGCTAAGAATCATCTGCATCCACTATGAAGTAGATGGTGAGCATGTAAAACTAAAATTATAGGAGTCGTAGCACGACTCCCAATGCCACAAACTCAAACTTCTCAATTCTATCAATAGAGAAGGTTACAACCTTTCAAAAACAATTCACTCAGGCATGGTAGATAGTTAGTCAGTCTATCCCTAAAATCACATCAAAACTCGCCATCCCTAATAGAATGAGGTCAACAAGCAACTCAATCATCAACATATACAATGCATCAAGGATACATCTCAGTGAGTAGGATAGTCTTACCAACTGGCGTCGAAATAGATAAAACAAAGTCTAAGGGAGCCACTTTTATCCCAAGTCTTACGCAAAGGCCAGCGCCAAAAAAGAATGAGTAGAACTAGAATTGATCAGCACATAAGTAGGTATAGAAAAGATAGAAAGAATACCTTCCATAACTATCGGGGAAGCCTCGGTATCTTGCTCTGTCAATGTGAAAACTTTTCTTAAAATTGGAGCCTTTGACTTACTTCTTGGTGTGGATCTCCCTAAAGCCCAGCAATCTCGAGAGTAGTGACCAACCTTTCCACAGTTGTAGTAGAGAAGCGGTCCAAGTCGTCTATTCGATGCAAGTCTAGCTGGCTATGTCTCTGATATCTTAGGAACAATCACGGTATTTAGTGGCATCGAAGGAGTCAATTGCTTAACTTGACAATCCCTAGAGACATGCCCCAACTTCCCACATTTGATACAAGTCTTGCGCTTCTAGGATTGATGTGTCGGCAGTCTAGCAGTGCCATTGGTACTAGGCGAGGATATCGGAGCCTTGTTGTCCAACTCCTCCTCCATAATCAGAGCCCTCCAAAAGATCACTCCAAAGTCCTGAAGCTCAAATGGTGCAATAATACAACGAATAGGGTATCCGAATCCCTACTGGAACTTTTCTGCCTTCTGGACCTTATCAACAACAAAGTGTGAAGCGTAATGTGACAGCTTCATAAACTTGGCCTCATACTAAGAAACCATTATCAAACCCTGCTCCAAGTGAAGAAACTCCTTCTCCTTTCAGGTCCTTAAATTCCTAGGGAAGTACTTGTTGTTAAACATTTCTCAAAAAGTATCTTAGTTAATAGAATCAGCCTCAGGTCTAAGCTCTCGTAATCTTGCATTCCACTAGTGCTCAACCTCACCACTAAGCTTATATGTAGCAAAGTGAACCCAATCATTAGAAGGATACTTAATCACTATGAAAGCCTTTTCTAGCCTTTCCATCCAATAGTTAGCTTTAGGAGGGTCTGGCTATCCCATGGTGAGGTTTCAATTTTAAAAATATTATAATTGGAGATAATTAAGATAATATAATTAAAATTAGACTTAATATATGTGAAAAATTAAGTTTCAGAAGTAGAATAGGGTATCGGTGGGGGATGCCTGCTGGGCGCCTGAGGCGGCGCCGAGGTGCCCATTCCAGGGTAGTTGTGCTTGTTGGCCACTCGAATGCTAGCAAGAGGGGCCAAATCTAGTGTATGGGCGCCTGAAGTGCACTGACGGCACGCTTGAGCGCCTGTTCCAGTGCTGTTATGCCTCACACTCACTCGACTCGCGCTCAAGCGCCAGTCTGTGTATTTAAATGCGCAAGGGTTTCCTTTTCAGTCATTTTCAGCACATCTGAGAGAGATGAGAGAGAGAATGCGAAGGAGAAGAGAGGAGGAGATCGAAGCACCGAGTTCGTTTCTGACTCAGAGTTAGTTAAGGAAGTTGTAGATCAGGTCGAGACAAATGCACCCATATAATTTTCTTTCTCTTATTGCACTTTTTATTCCATTCTATTTGGGTATTTTTATTCCTATATCTATCTAAACTTGTATTTTATAAAAGTCATTTGATTTCATATTCGATTTATAAGTTTTATGAGGTATTATGCTTCCTAGGAAACCCTAACCCCACGCCCTGTATTTTTTCCTGTTTATTTTTGAATTTATGTATAATGTGGACTTAAAACTTGGAACCCTAGCGTATGAACATGATTATTTGGTAATTGTTCACATGTATTTGGTATATATTATGTCGTATGTCCCGAAAATATTATTGGATGCTTTTGTAAATGGATTTGTTATCCGAAAACCACTAAGTTTTATTTGGCTCGACATGGTTAGGATTTTCTAATATTCCCCAAGCTTTATGTTAATTTGTGCATGCATTGAAAATTATGTAAAGACTTAAGCTCCCAAGTGAATGGCAATATGTATCTGTATCCGAGAAATATTAGAATAATGCAAAGCATAAAAGGAAACTCCACAATTTGTTATATTTGATTATTTATTCTCCAGTGAGTGAGAACTTTTTATAAGAATATGGTACACTTTCCCTTAAGAATAAGTAATCATAAAATTGGACCAAAAATTTATATTTTAGAGGGTAGTATTCCCTAACATGTTTTAGAATATTACAGTGATAGACCAAGGAATACTCCTGGGCCACAGGAGATGCTATGGTGGCATATGTTTCATCTGACCTCATATATCGGGTGAAAGGTATACCGTCTGCCATAGGATGTTAAAGTTTAAAGTATCGTGAGTAGCACATTAAAATGTGTGGATACATATATATTCGGTTCTTCGTTTGACTACTCCGTTAATTGCTAAGGCCTACTAGCCCTGATCCCTAAATAATGAAGGAATTTTTGCATACTTTAGAATCTAAAAGAATCAAATATAAAATGTGAAAAGATAAATGTGTTTCATAAAGTACATTTTATCATGCTTCATGTTTATGCATCCATATTATGCTCCCATTCCCTTCTCTTTATTTATTTTGAGTATATTATTTATTATTTTTTATTATATTGTGCCTTACTAAACATTTGGCTCACTCTTTATTATTTTCTTACCTTCAAATGAGTACGAAATTATACCTGATAAGGTGGAATAGAGATTAGTAGTTAGCTAGGTAGTGGACTTCGAAGATTAGTCTATAGACTTAGATTTTTATAGTTTTATACTTATGTATGGAGGAAATTTTTGTACATTCTAATAGATATGTATTTGTTGTGTTGATGTTGGACAATATAGCTTAGTTTTGCTGTACATTGTTGATTGTATATGCTTTCACAGGTTATTATGATTTATTTAGGTACCTAGTGATATCTCTTATGAGTTGACGTTGTACCCGGAGATATAACGTTAGTGCCATGAATGGGTTGTGGCATTTTGGATCCTATGTATGATTGTTGCTATGATATGTATGTTGTACAGGGTATTGTACAAATTTATATTTGTCTAATGGACATTTTACAGATAAAACCTTGTCGCTTTTCGGTTAGAATTTGGTCTGTCACACCTATGAACTCTGAGAGTCTCTAATCCATGAAATCTCTAAATAGATTTCTCTTCTTTTTCTTTGTTAGTGCACGTCTTAGAACTTGTGCTCTAATAACCTGAGTCACCAATCCAGTGAGCTGACGGAGAGCATCAACTACCCTAACCATATCAACAGGTGCCGCTAACTGTCCTAGGCCACTTGTTGAACTCCCCCAGTGGATACTAGCATTGTCAGACAACGCTGCAATAAAATAAAATAAAATTAGAATTTTAAATAAATCATAAATTTTTTTACAATGCATATAGTCATTTATCCTAACCAAGAGCTCTAAAAATAACCCTAAGTCAACCAACATTATCGACTTGCCTAATATTTTCAAATATCAAAAAAAATTCTAATTTCCTCAAATATTCTCATAGAATTTTAATTCTCTGTTATCATAAAGTTGTGACAACCCAAACTTGGTACATGACCATCACCCAAATTAGATCACATAAAAAAAATCATAAGCCTCAAATCAACATATAGCATATCCACAGTTGATAAAACATGATTATAATAATAATCTAAATATCCTCTAAATAAAGTTTGGAAAAAACATAACTCCAAAAAAAAAAAAAAATTAACAAAATGAAATAAAATATTAGAATGTATATCTAGAGTATAAGCTAAACACTCTCTCCAACGGTACTTCATAATATCTCTTGCCACAGCTCCTTATCCATCTCTAGAGTCATCCTTCTCTAAATTATGCTACTTTGAAAAAAAGAAATTAGTAAAATGAGTTAAATACCAAACAAGTGATAATAAATCAAAAATAATTAATAACAATAAATATATCAGATATGTAATAAATGATATATGCCAAAAGTTACAATAGAAATATAATCTTTAACAGATAAGTATATCTAAGAGTCTGTATTTTTATCATATCACGACTCAAAAGTAGAAGTAAAGCAAATCACCCTGAACTCTCAAGTGGCAAAGATGATAAGATTATCAATAATAGGCAACAATCCCTCAGAATCCAACATCAAAGGATAAACAGGGATTTTCTGGTCCGAATATCAATATAGACAACCTGAATATCAAATAACAATGAACAATATGGATTCCACTGAATTCGGATAGCGTAGAATCCGACACATGGATTCTACCATATACAACTCGTAGATTTCGTTGATTTTCAAACTCAAGAGATATCAATAATAATGAGATATCACAAATAATTTTTTTGGACCTTATTCTACCATCGAGAACCAAAAGCCGCATATTTATGGCCCAACGGTTGAGTAAGTGACATGAGATTATCTATGGTATCTTCACTACCTTTACAATATTCCTAAATGTTGTATCTATACCATACTTATACCATTTATGATACCTGTCGCTAATGATATTCTTGATATCATCTCCTACGATGGTCACAATGTTATAAATATTCCTCCATAATAACAATATACCTTATCACTACTATGATATGAAAACTAGTATCGGATAAGTGTAAACCACACTAAGTGTCATAGCCTCTCATTCGACAAAATACCTTCATATTTTCATATGCTCTCCTTAACCTTGACCATAGAAAGCCTTTGCAATTGAATATGATGCAAAGAAGGCTTTACAATTATAACAATATAAATATTGTTCAGTGCTGACAATGATTATACTTACACAATTAAAACTAACACAAAAGAATTTATCACGGAATGAAAAACGAACAAAAAACATACCAAAAATAATATATTTCAATCAATTAAAGCATTTAACTAGTCATCCTTCCCAGTCTAATATACAAAACTTATTACCAAGGCTATAATTAATTATTACTTGTCACTTATGGACAAAACCCCCAATAATCAACTATCCCAAAAATGTATATATATATATATATAATGAGCTTCTAATGAATTTGGATGATGTCATCAACCCCACTCTCTAAAATTTAACATGCACGATCATATTACATGGTACACAACACATTCATATACACACGCTACTAGCACACACACCCACACTGCCAACACACTACACACACTTAAATACGCATGCAGGGAACATACACACATAGCAGTAGCACACCCGCACTACTCACACACACATGGCTACACACATATAGTCACACCTCTTCACACTGCCAGCACACATCCACTACCAGTAACCCACCATACTAGCAGTTTACACCCACACAAACACACACGACCACTCACACCCATGCTGCCAAATTTTACCCACACATACACACAAACAACACACACATGCTAGTTCTCTCACACATGTATACACTGCATACACATCTTTATACTAATATTCTTGTATTCCGTGCTCCCTGTTTACCCACCATTATCATACTCGTTTCACAAAACAGAGCACAGCCCTTTGTTTATTCACATTTCATCTGATTTTCATCAAGGTAAATGAAATCTCAACTTTCATCTTCAAATATACAATTATAACATAATTTCATAAATTATCATGCCCCAATTTCAGTGACGATGCTTAAATTTCCTATTTTAGTGTCATCCAAGCGATGGCTTTGTTTCACCCATTTCATATTAGACATCAACTACAGTTGATTCTCCACAAATTTCATCACTCATGTAAGAATTATTATCGTTTAAAAGGAAAGAATGGGTTTACTCAGTAGAGAGGAAAATCACGAAATTACTTGCAAAGAAGTCACAAATTAATTTGCCTAATTTGTGACGATACTGTAGCAATAGTGAGAAATATCGATGGTGCCAGCTTCGAACAGTCTCGGCAATGCTCCCTCCAGCACCAATTAACAATAACGACAACAGCAGCAAACTTCCGACTACCCTATTCTTGTCTTTCTCTCTCTGATTTCACCTGTAACAAATAAAAGAATAAGAGGAAAGCAACGCTTTAAAAGAGAATAAGAGCAACTGAAAGGGAGAAAAATATAACTGGCGACCAAGAGGAAGAAGGAAGCTGGTTTTCTAACCTATTGGCTGAATAAAAGGAAGTCATCATAGAGCAGAATCGGCCGGCATTCTCTCCCTCTCCTCCTTCTTCCTTTCTTTCTTTCTCTCTTTATTTTTCTCATTTTTCTTTATTTTCTTTTATATTATTATATTATTTATTTATTTATGTATGTATTTATTAATTAATTAATTAATATTATTATTATCTTCTAAAAAATGATTGAATAATTATTATATAATTTATATTTAATACAAAAATATTCAAAATGTTACACATATCACCTATATTGCATATAAATATTGACATTATTCTAAAATATCATAATTACAATTTACCCCGATGGAGTGCGCTAATAATGGGATTGCTCAAGAAGAAGGAACAACCCAAATCCACAACAACCCATTTGTACTTGGACAGTCAACGCTCACAGTTGATCAAATGAAAGACCAAGTGAGCCAGAGGAAGGTTAATAGTAGGACAGACGACTTGCTCTTGAAATGGTCATTGCCTCTGTTGACCAGTAGCAGGTCTGTTGACCATCTGAAGACCAGGCCTTAAGTAGGTCAAGCCTAATTTGGCCCACGCGACCGTCTACAACCAGTAACAGTCCTCTCCTCTGATTGCATACTCTTCACAGAAGGTAATTTCAGTTGCAACGATCATTAGCAGATTCAATGCGCATCCCAAAAGAAAAGTACCAGAATTCTCCTCCTATCTACAGTAAACCCTAACGGTTATAGAACGCAGAAGGAAAATAATCAAGATAACGACCATTACTGTCATAAAAGCTCCACGCTAGAAAAGACAACGAGCCCAACAGAGCACAAAAATTAAGCCTTGTTGCACAAGGAAAGCAACCCAGTATAACAAGTATAAAAGGTCATGGAGTTATCACTCCAACGCACGTTCTCGTTTGCTCACAAAAAGCTCTCTACTAAAAAGTTTACACACTTTTCGACTATGAACGCTCTCATTTGTTTACAAGAGATCTCTACTGAAAAGTTTACACACTTTCAAACTACGAACACTCTCTCGCTCTCTACCGCTATGTTCCCAGCGAACACAGCGCCTAAAACCAATGCTCCTCACAAGCCACCAAAGTCTCACTCAACGAGAGCAATCACCCATCTCAAACACTCCCTGCATTTTCTTACATTATTACTTTCACCTTTTTAATTCGAAGACTGTTTGCTGACTTGAGTATTTGAGTGTTTATGATGGGACAGCCTTCCGTCGTCACCTGACCCCTTGTTCGTAGTTGTGATGTGTAGAATCCAAACTCAGACGACTGATTTGACCCGAATTTGTTCAAAATTTGGATCCAGGACATATCATACCCATTATATTACTATAGTTTTTTCTAGTTCTAGCCACTCCCTGTAAAATGTTCAAATAGTATATGATATTTTTTTATAATTAAATTAATTAACAGTTAGGAATAAGCCGTTTATAAAAAAATATATATAGAAATTATTATACCTATAAAGTTCTAAAGGTATTGGATAACTAGAGCAATACATGAAGAAAATATTATGAGTTTTTCAGTATGATTAATTATAAAATCGAAAAGGATTGATAAAATTTATATTTCAATTGAAGAGCTATTTCTCATGTGGAAGCTTAAAAGTTTAAAAGGTACATATAAAAATACTTGTAATCAAGGCATGAAAAAATGTCTTCATATAATATGAAAAATAAAAATATTTATTTTTGAATAATTTAAACAAAAATTAATTTCTGAATATATATAAGTAAAATTTAATATTTTTATAATAAATATTGTATGGCCGTTTTTGAGATTTTGAAAATAATTAATACTATTATAAAAAAATTTTAAATATTTAATAATATTTTTGTATTATTTTGACAATATTTAAAATAATAATTTAACTATTTTTTATGTAAATGTCAATTGTTTTTTAATTTTTGAATGATAAGTCATCCATACAAAATATAAATATTATGTTATTATTCTTTATGTCAAATATATTTTACAATTTATTTATTTTTATATAAAAAAATAAAAAATATTATTCTATTTATCAAAACATCTTATTTTTCCAGAATCACTCTATTTGTTTAATGAAAAGGAAATACAGAAGGACAAAAGAGAAAGAAATAAGAGATAAGAATTTGTTTTAGGATTAAGTAGTTCAAGATGTTTTGCCAATAAAATGAATTGAATTATAAGAAGATGAAAATCTATTATCCAAAATAATGAAACTTAACTTATCAAATGTTAAAAATCGTCTATTATTTTTATTTTATTCTAAAAATTTTTAACAATGAATATGTACTGACGATTGAGTTGATTATGAATACTAATAAGAATATAACTAAAATAATATCATTTAATATTTTTTAAAAATATTTTATTTTTTTATTAATAAATTTATAGATACCTATTATATAACTTAAAATTTATTATTAAGTTATGATGGGTAAGCCTATAGAAGACAGGCCCAATAAGAAAAACGGCCCGAAATTTAGAAAAGCCCCAACGCACATTGGATGGTCAACGTTAGCGTTGACCGTATGAAGGGCCAACTAGACGGCCGACGCGGTCCCTCAAGATAGTCAACATTTCTGTTGACCGGAAGCATTATAGTAGTGGACCGAGAAAAGGTAAAAACCTTATATGGGCCAGGCCCAGTGTGACGGATCAGATTATTCTCTTTAAATAATCTTCGTTAATGGTAACATAAACTTACGCCCATAATTTATTATTATGGAATCTGCAGAAATTTTGATAGAATTTCCTCTACAACTAGACGAAAAATCAAAAATATAATATGTTTAAAATAACCTGTACAAGCACCAACTATCCGGTTATGATATTTTGGCCTACAACACAATTCACAGGACCACATCACCATACCATCCATGATTCCAATACAGTATTCCTAACTACCGTATTGGATCTAAAGAGATGCCATCTAGGACTAAATAAAATTCAAAATATCAATATAAATGTGAAATTATAGCTAAATCCAAAAACCTACAGAAGTATAACAATAACCATAAAATAATAACAAATTATATTAATCATACTAGACTATTTACATTCTATTACAACAATGTATCCAAAACTTCAAGCATTCGACATTGAGCTAATCTCCTCAAGCAAATTCCTTTTCTTGCTCTAACTAATCAGGTGCCAACTTAATGTTCTCATCTGGAAGGAGAAACAGTAAAAGTGAGCGTACAACTCACTAAATGTAATCATACATCACTAACTACAGCAAATAATAGGGAAAACAGTAACTGGGTAGGGAAAACATATAACTTGAATAAAAGGAAGCCTGCAAGGATGGGGGACATCCGGGATCATCTGGTTCGCATGTTTGTTCCGGTTACGTCCATTCATTTTCATTACTTTCATTAATCTTTACGGACCCAAGTTAGTAGGTCGTACTAATCAAGGGTGTGAGAGAACGATGAAAGGAATGTGTCTGCCACACATTCTAAAGCCGGCTACATTTTAGGTCCACAGCACTCGACCATCGGCCACATTTTAGGTCTATAGCACTCGACCATCGACTACATTTTAGGCCTGCAATATTCGGCCATCTCAACTCGCCTCATATCCTCCGGGGACCAGGGCAATCATCGTTTTTCCACAGTAGTATCCTAAAGCGTACTACAAATATCACCCACTTCCACGAGCGGCCAGAATACGTGGCCAATTATTCCTTGGGTCCACACCTGTTGGACATGAAAAACCAGAGAATACTACCCCTATGAACCATGGTACTAGTTTCAAGATTAATCCTTCCTTGAGGGAAGATCCACCATAAGTATATTACATTTTCCAATCGGGAAATCACATTCCCATCCTTATCTCCATCCGGGAGATCAAATCCATCACATATCGTACTTTGGTGGATTTCCCTTCATTTACTTGCTTGGTTCTCATCTTTCTGTGGGACTTAATCTCTTTTAGCAATTCAATCTAAGTTCACAAGAGAGTTTGAAATTTCTTACCTCTAATTTTCAAATATCATCTAGAAGCCCCCGGGATGCATTTCCTTGCTTTCGGTGTATAAATACACATTTTTGGGGCTTACAATTTAATATGAACATTTAATCATACATTTCATCACAATTAAATAGAGCTAGAGCATGCAAAATTATACTTTATTTTCGAATGAACTGTGTCAGGCCACTTTTAGAGGGCTCGAACGCCGCGAATGGGTTGAATCTTGCGAGATCGGTCTTCCGGTCGATAATATACACATTTGGGACATGGTGATTCATATTTTGAGGTTAATTCAACATAATACGATGGTGGAAGCAAGCAAATTCCCCATTTAATTTCGGATAAACAGTAACAGTGCATATTTAGAGGGCTCGGACACCGCGAACGGGTCGAAACGTGCAAAATCAATCATATAGCCGATATATATACATAATTGCGATGTGGCGATTCATATTTTGAGGTCGATTCAACATAATATGAAGGTTGAAGCATGCAAGTTTCCCATTTCGTCTCGGATGAACAGTAACAGTCGCATTTTAGAGGGCTCGGACACCACGAACAGGGTCAAAACGTGCGAGATCGATCACGCGACTGACATATATACACATTTGGGACGTGATGATTCCTATTTTGGGGTCAATTTTACAAGATACGGTGCAAAATCGAAAAACCTCCAATTCCCATAGGTTAGGGTTTGGTGGAACTCCACTGACTAGATCAATGAGTAAATCAGACAATAAACTATGAAATCCTTGGTCTCTAGTCATGGGTAATACATTTTTCACTGTTTGGATGGATATTATTACAAAAATACCAGATGATAAATGGAAAATATCGAAAGAGAAAAGTTAGTAAGTATGAGAACACTTGCCTCGACGCGTATTACTACTTTTATAACTACCTCTCGGATGGATTCGGACTCCACGGGCTCGATCTCCTCCTTCCTCTCTCTAGAATCGGCGCCCTCTCTCTCTCTAGAAAGTTTTGGAATGTGGAAAAATGAAAATCACAAAGCAGCACACAGCATTAAAACGGGCTGGCACTCGAGAGCATAGTGAGCGTGCGGCGAGCACAGACAAATCTAGATTTTGTGCTCTCCATGGGCTCGAGCCCACGGAGGGCGCGGGTCAAACCCGCAGCAAGCCCACTTCATGTTTTTGCCGTTCGGGACCCGTTTTGACTATTCTAACTCAATCTTTCACATCCTTGGACCTTACTTTTGATTATATAACCTTAATAGGTTATGATTATTATAATTTAAAATCCAAAATCTTATTTACGAATTAATATTTCACGGCTTACAATTTCCATTCCTGATTTACCAATTCCGGCTCTTTGAACGTCTCCATACAATTCCTCCCGTACCTTTTGACCATAATTCACCTATGTTAACTTAATTACCTTCTAATTATTATACTCTTAACCTGAAACCTCACACTCAGTCTGGCAGACGTTTCCATACACGACAAGCAACGGTCCCTTTTCCTTTTCACACGCCTTCCATGAAGCCAATCTCTACTAAAAATGGCATCAACATATTCAACGCTCTTCCTACCTATAATGGACTCTAACGGTACAGAACCACAGAAGGAAGGCAAATAATCTGGAGAACCGTTACCCACTCAGAAAGAAAACTATCCCAGTAAAATACACCAGTCAAGCCTTCTTGCTTACGGAAGGCCACCCAACCCGATGTAGGGATCGCGCCTTCTTGGCCAAAGAAGGTCACCTACCCCACTGTCTATATAACCCCACAGAGTCTCCATTCTGAGGGGACACACGGGGACGAACGAAAGATAATAAAGAACTACGATGGAGAAATCCTTGAGCATACTAACGCTCATCCCTAAGCATGCAATCGATTACTACAATAATCCCACTCTAAGCCTTCAGATTCCACAGACTTCACCCACTCCCCGAGATCCATGCTTTTAAACTTCCACGTTTATAGGACGTAACTTCCCACTTGTTCCTCGTGAACATTGACCCGGAAAACTACACTCTCGACAAGTCACGAGAACGTCTCTTATATCTAAAGGCGAACGCTCCCACCTACCTCAATCTCCCTCTCTATCTCAACTTAGATTTCTATTTACCTTATTGTAATTCAAAGGCTTATTGCTAACTTGAGTATCGGAATATCTTTAGTGGGATAGCATCCCGCCGACACCTGACCTCTTATTTGTTGTAGTTGTGTACAGGGTCTAGACTCAGTGAACGAAGCCAGATCCAAAAGATCAAGTGAACCTAAATCTGTTCGAAGTTAAATCCAGGTACGCATCATTGGCGTCGCCTGTGGAAAATGCTTACAAAGAGTCAGCTACATTTCCCAGAAGACCTTTTCAACCAATACTCTCAATTAAAATTGTGAATACAATGGTACAAGCAAGCGAGCCTGCCAGGGATGTGGCCTCGCCAGACTAGAACCACGCCACTGGTGCCGTGGTCAATGGGGTAGTCAGCGGGATTCCAGCACCTTTCTTTCAAAATCTGGCGGAGCATATGCTAAACATCAACAGGATGCTTCAAATACTCTGCTCCCGCAAGGAGCAATCGCAACTGGAGATTGCACCAGTGGGGATCCCCACACCGGCATCCAGACGAGGATGCCTGAGAAAGAAAGTTCTGGCCCGAAAGGCTAACTAACATTCCCGCACCGGAGTCCTCACATGCTCAAAGCCGTCTAAGGCGTGAGGAGTAGGGAATTAGCACTACCCTAGAGGAAAGTTGAAACGAATGAACCCCAAATACTCACGCGTAGAATCTAGGCCCCTGGCTCAGGAGGGAGCCTTCCAGGCCGTTAGATCTATCGGTGATAGCAGCTGCCCGGCTGTTGGACAAACTAGAGAAAGAACGAAGTTGATGACATGTCTCAACTCCAAAAGATCTGATAATGTCATTCAAGCAAATCCAAGGCTAGAGAAGATATGGGACCGTGTCTTGAAAGACGATGAGCATGTAGTCAATCTGGATAGATCTCCCTTCACAGCGGAGATCTTAAACTGTCACATGTTGGCAAAATTCAAAATGCTAGCCCTTCACTCGTACGATGGGAGTGATGATCCCATTGACCATATCGCACACTTTCGCACCCATCTGGGTCTACAGGGGCTGGAGGCCGCTGCCATGTGCCACTGCTTCCCACTCACCTTAAAGGGAGACACGCACATCTGGTTCCATCATCTACCCACAAACTCAATCGAAAGTTTTCAGGAGCTTACGGATCTCTTCTTGTCACAGTATGCCTCCATCCGCAGGGAGGAAAAGCAGCCTTGGTATCTATCGCACATCAAGCAAAAGTATGGAAAGAACTCGTGGAAGTTCCTTGATCACGTCGTGGCAGAAGATAGGCGGATCCCCCAACTCACGGAGGAGATGAAACTTGGTAGTTTCATCTCGGTGCTGGCACATGGAGACTTCTTCATGCACCTGACACATAAGAACCTGCAGACATTTCGAGAAGCAAAATCTATCACCAGGGCCTATGCAGCAACGGAGGAGGCCAACAAGGCTAAACATCTCCATCGGATTGAACAACCTTGCTCTTTCTCAGCAGAAGGAAAGAGGAAACACAATGGTAGCAATCACTCCCGCCGAAAGCACCACAGGATCGGACCACCAGAGCACAAGGATTACGGGTCCATTAGCCTAACGCCCTTAACAGATATGCGTTCGAACGTTCTCATGCAGATCCGTGGGAAAAGTTCCTTAAGTGGCCAAAACCACTTAAGAAAGCGGAGGGAGGAAATCCGTCCAAGTACTGCGATTTTCATCGATCTTCCGGACACTCCACAGAGGACTACAAGACCCTCCAATGGAAGATTGAAGAGTTTATCAGAAGGGGCCATCTTACCAGGTTTGTTAAGGGCCCTGGTCATAGCTCTGGCACTACAGGTGGAGAAGGATCAGGGTCTTCCCCTCCACGAAATAGGGTTGTGGCAGGAGTGGTTAACATGATCACCACCCAGCCAATCAAGAACCCGGCCGACGATAAGGAGTAGCAAACTGGGAGGAAGAAACAACGCACTACTGACACCGTTATTAGTTTTAGTGGCAGCAACCTGGCATATGTAGTTTCTCCCCATGCAGACCCCATTGTTGTATCTACACTCATTTCCGATGGTAGCATCAACTACCAGCTGAGTATTTATTGACAATGGAAGTTCTCACGATTTGCTCTATCTCGATGCATTTTTTAAACTTGGTTTGAAAAAGAGTCAATTAAAACGTGCCGAAGACCTGTTGTACGGCATTGATAATGAGCCGGTGCCCGTCCAATGGACAATTTGATTAAAAGTCACCCTAGGAACATACTCAAAAATGGCAAGTCGTACACTTACCTTCTTGGTAGCCGACTTGCCCTCTATATACAGCACTATACTGGGCTGGCCGTGCCTAACAGTGTTCGAGGCTGTCAGTTCAATACCACTCCTAAGAAAAAAATTTCCAATGCTATACGGTGTAGGCGAAGTACTAGACGACCAAGTCACCGGCCGGACATGCTACATGTCCCAAATCGTACCTAACGACAGCATCAAAATGGTGGAAGAACTCGACCACCAAGACAAAATGACCTTGTAGCAGCCACAGTCCGGTGAGACAACCGACCTAGTCCCACTGAATCTAGAGGATCCAAAAAAGTGCGTACGGATGGGCGGCTCACTCACCGGTGCACTGCGTGACGAGCTGATCACGTTCCTACGATGGAACACTGACATTTTCACATGGACTCCTGTTGACATGCCTGAGATTCTGGCTTGGGTAATTGTCTACAAGTTAGGCCTCGACTCAGACCGAAAGCCCGTCAAGCAGAAACGGAGAAATCACTCGATAAAAAAGTTGATAGCCATTCAGGAGGAAGTACGAAACTGGCTGGATGCCGGATTCATCAGAAGAAGTCAAAACTCCGATTGGCTCTCTAACGTAGTCCTGGTAAAGAAGAGCAGCAGGAAGTGGCAAATATGCATCAATTTCACCGACGTTAACAAAGCCTGCCCAAAAGACAGTTTTCCTTTACCCAGGATTGACTTGCTGGTGGACTCGATGTCCGGACATGCACTGTTGAGCTTCATGAATGCCTATTCAAGCTATAACTAGATCCGAATGAGTTCAGAGGACGAAGAGCATACCTCATTTATGATGGACCAGGGTACTTCTACTATAAGGTGATGCTCTTTAGACTGAGGAACACAGGAGCTACCTACCAATGGCTGGTAAACAAAATGTTTGAGAAACAAATCGGCCACAATATGGAAGTCTATGTTGACGACATGCTCGTCAAGAGTAGGACCACAGGCGACCATACCCGGGATTTGGCAAAGTCGTTTGGGGTGCTCCGTGAGCACAAAATAAAGCTGAATTCGGCAAAGTGCGTCTTCGGGGTAACCTCAGAAAAATTCCTGGGTTTCATCGTCTCCTAGCGAGGGATCGAGGCAAACCTGGAGAAAATCAAGGCCTTCACGGACATGGCTCCCCCATGAAGCATCAAGGATGTCCAGTGACTGATTGGATAATTGGCGGCCTTATCCCACTTCCTAGCGAAGTCTAGTGACAAGTATCAACCATTTTTTAAGGCTCTAAGGGGAACAAAATCAAACCGGTTCCAATGGGCGACAGATTGCCAGGCGGCCTTCAATGAGCTGAAGCAATATCTGGCTAGCCAGCCGTTACTAATGTCGCCCAAGGTCGGAGAAGAGCTGTACCTCTACTTGGCGTTGTCAAAGGTGTCCCTTAGCTCCGTCCTCGTACGCTAGGACTCCGATACCCAACAGTCGATCTACTACATGAGCAAAACACCGACCGGCCCGGAGACGCGCTACCCACGAATAGAAAAGTTGGCCTTAGCTCTCATATTCTCCGCATGAAAACTAAGGCCCTACTTTCAGGCACACCGCATCATGATTCTCACTGGCCAACCTCTAAAGGGCATTCTCCAGAAACCTGATATTTATGAACAGTTGCTAAAGTAGGCTATCGAATTGGGCGAGTTCAACATCGAGTTTCGACCCAGGCCAGCCATAAAGGCATAGGCTCTGGCTGACTTCATTGTCGAGACCATGATCTTAGTTCTTGAAGAGCAACCCTTAGAGTACTCAGAACAGCATGTGGAGGGTCCAGAATAGGTACTACACGTAAACGGATCATCTACGGATACAAGCAGTAGAGCTAGGGTGGTCCTCACGACCCCTGATGGGTTTGAGGTGAAGTACTCCCTTAGACTCGACTTTCTGTCCAACAACAATGTTGTCGAATATGAAGCCCTGCTAGCCGGGTTAAGGTTAGCAAAAAAGTGCTCAGCTAAAGAAATGGCTATTTACAGCGACTCCGAGCTAATCGTCAACCAGATTAATTGGAGTTTTGAGGCGAGCAATCCACACATGGCTAAGTACTTGACCAAGGCAAGGGAGGCCACCTGCAACTTCGACAGACTAACTCTAGTCCATGTTCCCAAAACTGAAAACTAGAAGGCTGATTAGTTGGCCAAAGCAGCGGCATCCGAAAATCAAGAATAATACTCAATGGACATGAGAGATATCCTGAATGCTCCCCGTACAGAGAAACGGAAGGCAATACAGATCTCTAGGATGAAAAACTGGATAACATCCTACCTGAGGTATCTAGCAGACAAAACATTGCCAGAAGACACAGAGGAGGCCAGGCAGATAAAGAGAACGGCCGGTTGGTACACCATAGTCGACAGGCGGTTGTATTACCATGGCTACTCGACTCCGTACCTCCGATGCCTAACCCCTGAAGAGACTAACTACGTCTTGAGCGAAGTGCATCTTGAGATTTGCAAATCGCACATCCGTAGCAAAAATCTAGCATTCAAGATCATACGGCAAGGTTACTATTGGCCTCGATGAAAAATGATGCACTCAAGTTTGTAAAGAAGTGCGAAAGCTGCCAGCTTCACTGTAACCTTCGCCACTAGCCATTCGGCAAGTTGAAATCCCTTCAGGTGTTGCGGCCCTTCGCACAATGGAGGCTCGACATTCTTGGCCCATTTCCCATCGCAACTTGGCAAAGAAAGTTCATCATAGCAGGCATCGACTACTTCACAGAGTGGGTCGATGCCATCTCACTGGCCAAGATCACAGAACACAATGCTTTTGAGTTCGTTCGCCAGAATATCATCAGCAAATTTGGCATTCCAGAAGTCATTATGACTGACAACAGGACTCAATTCTCGGAAAAACGTTTCACCAAGAATTGTACTAGCCTTGGGATTAGGCTGGTCCACACTTCGGTGGCATACCCCCAAGCGAATGGACAGGTAGAGGTCACAAACCGAACGCTACTCCACGCACTTAAGACCAAATTGGAGGATGCAGAAGGCTCCTCGGTAGATGAGCTCGCCTCAGTCCTCTCATCTTACTGGGCAATTCCAAAGGAACCAACGCGTGAGACATCCTTCAGCCTCTGCTACGGGACTGAAGCGGTGATCCTGGTCGAAATTGGGCTTCCAAGTTTTAGGGTGGAATCTTTTGACCAGCAAGGTAACTCCCAGAAAATCTGGGAGCACCTAGACTTGCTAGAAGAAGCCCGCGATGCTGCCAGAATGCAGATTGCGGCCTACCAACATCAAATCGCACTCTACTACAACAAAAAGGTAAAAGCAGGGCAGTTCAATGTCAGAAACTTGGTCTTGCGAATATCGAGGCCACGGGAAAGGTAGCCAACTGGAACAAACTCTCCTCGAATTGGAAGGGCCTTTTCTAGTCTCCACTGTCCTGCAAAACGGGGCATACAAGTTTCGAAACCAGGACAAAAAATTGGTCCCACAGACGTGGAACGCGATCCACCTCAAACGCTACTTCCAATAAGGACCCAGGTAGGTATTCTGCATAATTATTTGTGATCATTTGCGTGCACGTTTCAATTAGTAAAATAAGTATTCCCTTTAGCATGTTATGTTTCTTTGGTGTGTATATATGTGTGATTCTTATTACAGGTTCAAAGGACCTAGGCTGCCCCTAAGTCGGGAGGGTTTTCACCCTCTCATTACTATACCCTGGTCATCCAGGCAGTCCATAAGTGGTCGTATCTAAACCCTAGTCATCCAAACAGCCCATGAGTGGTTGTATATAAACCCTGGTCATCAGACGGCCCATAAGTGGTTGTATCAAAACCCTGGTCATCCATGCGGCCCATGAGTGGTCATATCTAAACCTTGGTCATCCAAGTGGCTCATTAGCGGTCCAAAAATCTTAGGGGGCTAACGCAGCACTCACTACATTTCAGTTAATGATGGTCGACCGGAGCAAAACATTTCACCAAAGCTGGCTGCCCAAGTCTGCACTTGGGCAGCGTCACCAAGCTTTGCTCACAAGCGAAGACTAGGCTGGCTTAACACAAGTGACGGCCTAGAGAATGCACCCAAGGACTCCACTCCTTTGGAAACGCCATGAACGCTCAAAAATAAGGCGGGCAGCCAACTTATAGGAATCTTGCCCAGTTTGCCGCAAAGAACAGCGAAGAAACAAAATACAAAAAGCAACTATAAAAAAGCAAAAACATGCGACATGCACAAAGCTGCTCGTATTATTACTTATGGTAAAATACATTTACATAATTGTACCAAAAAGAAAAAACTGCAACCAACAAAAAATAGGGGGGCAATGGTGGCCCCCTTTTGTCCCGTGGCTCCCCCACGAGGCTTCGCGACGCTGCATTGATCGGTTTGACAAGTTGATGAGATCCACGGGGAATTTCGGATCAACCAGCCATGCAATATGCCGACTAATGTTGATCCCTTCCCACAACCGCAACAGCATCATGTCCGCGATCTCGTGAGGATGAATGTGGAGGCTTAGGTCATTCTCCAGGGCAGCCATCTGCCCTACGAGCTGATCGAAGCGCCCCTTAACCCGCTCGTTTTCCTCCTTCAGACGAGCATTCTCCATTTTCAGGCTCTCATTCTCCGCCTCTATGCCCGCCAAGATAGACTCCAGGGCAGTTGCGTCCTCTCGATACTCCGCCTCCAAATCCTTTAGCTTAGAATCGAGCCAGGCAATCTCCATGTCCCTATCGAAGATGACCCAGTCTCTCTGCCTAAGTGCCTTGGTAACTGCGCCCGTGACCTTATCAGCCAGCACACAAAAAAAAAGAGGAGTTAGAAAATGCAAACTTAAAGACAAGGCAGGTAATAGAATTTATACCGCCCAAATTCTTCGTGTTAGCCTGGCATCCAGACTTGGTGCCAAAGGCAGTGAGCAAGGAATAGGGCCCTCGTGGGCAGGGTTGGCAACAACCTCCTCTAAGAGCTCCTCCAACGGTTCCTCGAAAATATCCTCCACCCTGACTGTCTCCTCTGGAACAGTGGGGGGCTCCAAGACCTACTCCTGCTTCTCAATCGGTAGTTCCACAGCAGGAGATCCAACAAACAACTCTTGCGGCTCAAACGCTCCGATAGATGGATCCGGAGTCAACCCCACCGGCACAGGCAGCGCGAGAACAACATCGCCACTCACCCTTACATTTAACCTGGTACCATAGGCCTCTAAAGCCAGCTCCGCTTCAACCCCAGAAGTGGCACCTACACCCGCAAAGTGCCCAGCAGAGAGATAGTCTGGCCCTAAGAACGACGAAGAAGGCGCTACTGAGGCCACCCTCTTTTGCCTTGGACTAGAGGGACTGGTATCAGACTGGCGAGGACCTATGATAAAGCCATTTTTCCTCTTCTTCCTTTGCAGGACCTCTGGCGGTGGGACCTTAAATTTCTGGACGAGAGAGGGAGGACCCCACTTGGCCTTCTTGGCCTCAACAAGGGAGACCAAGTGGTCTCTCCGGAAATCCCCAGGGTTATCCACGGTAAGCTTGGCCAACCAACACAGGGGCGTCATCTCAACCTTAGAAGCCGCCCCCGTATACACGTCAGGCTCCTGACCCCACTCCCTGGGCAAAGGCCAGGACTCGCCCACGCTAATGAAGAAGAACCAATTCTTTCAGTTCTTCAGAGAGTCGTATATGACGGTACTTATCTTAAGATCGCCGCGTGGGGATAGAGAAATCGACTCTGCTCCCTGGTTAAGCTTGAAGAGTTCTCTAACCATCGACATCGTCAACAGCCTCGAATGCTGACGGAGGAATATGCAGAGGGAACACAGATATCGGATGGCGTTGGCATGGAATTGAGCAATGGGGACCCAAAGTGCCCGAAAGATCGACATTAACTCATCAGGAATTGGAAGACGGAGCCCACTCCTCAGATGGGCTTCATATATGGTCACAAAGCCCGTAGGTGGCAGGAAAGCCCTGTCATCCTTCCTAGGAACGTGGAAGGCAATCTCCTTTGGGATATTATACTCCACGTATAATACCTTCACATCGTTCTCTCTCAGGACAAAGGTGATATCGGCAATAGAGGCCATAATCAGAAAATCAGCTAGGGTTTTTCTTTTCTACGGGTTAAGGAAGACGAAGAAACAAAGGCGTAGAAAAATTCAAAGTGAAACGAACGGACAACTTAAAGGCCAGTGTGAATACAAAACCGCCTCGAAAGCATGCGCCATCATTACCGGCACGTGTCGCTTCCCAAAAGAGAGCCGTCAAATCAGATCCTTCGGCTTATTAAATACCAGATCCTGAATATACCGCATAAAGACATGTGGCACACTTTTTCTAACAGGACGACTAATGGGCAATGTTCCTTCTCCAAGTTGCCCGAAAATTTTCCAAAAAATGGTCAACAAATCCGATCAATATTTTGGAAGTACTCGAGGCCCCCTTCAGACGGACGACTTCGTCAGTAAAAGACAAACGCATCCCATCATGAACATACCAAAGGCCAGAATCCAGACCACCGGCATGAGGGGCTAGTGATGAGTAAGCCCATAGAAGACAAGCCCAATAAGAAAAATGGCACAAAATTCAAAAAAGCCCAGACGCGCATTTGGACAGTTAACGGTAGCATTGACCGTATGAAGTGCCAACTAGGCCGTCAACGCCCTCCCTCAAGACAATCAACATTTCTGTTAACCGAAAGCACTGTAGCAGCGGCCCGAGAAAAGGTAAAAACCTTATATGGGCCAGGCCGAGTTTAGCAGATGTTTTCGTACACGACAAGTAACGGTCCATTTCCCTTATTTCACACCTTCCATGAAGCCAATCTCCACGAAAAATGGCATCAACAGATTCAACGCCCTTCTCATACGAAATGCGCCAGACTCTCTCTTCTTGCCTACAATGGACTCTAACGGTACAGCAACATAGAAGGAAAGCAAATAATCTGGAAAACCGTTACCCGCTCAGAAAGGAAATGATCCCAACAGAATGTACTAGTCAAGTCTTCTTTCTTAAAGAAGGTCGCCCAACATGATGTAGGGATCGCGCCTTCTTGGCCAATGAAGGTCACCCTCCCCAGCATCTATATAACCCCACAGAGTCTCCATTCTGAGAGGACACACATGGACGAACGAAAGACAACAAAGAACTGCGACGGAGAAATCCTTAAGCATACTAATGCTTATCCCTAAGCACGCAATCGCTTACTACAATAATCTCACTCTAAACCTTCAGATTCCAGAGACTTCACCCACTCCCCGAGATCCATCCTTTTAAGCTTCCATGCTTACAAGACGTAGTTTTCCACTTGTTTTGATGAACATTGAGCCGATAAACTATACTCTCGGCAAGTCATGAGAACATTTATTACATCTAAAGGCGAACACTTCCACCTACCTCAATCTCCCTCTCTATCAAAACTTACATTTCTATTTACCTTCTTATAATTCGAAGGCTTATTGTCAACTTGAGCGTCGAAGTGTCTTCAGTGGGACATCCCACCGACACCTAACCTCCCGTTTGTTATAGTGGTGTGCATGGTCCAGACTCAGTGAATGGAGCCGGATCCAAACGATCAAGTGAACCTAAATCTGTTCGAAGTCGGATCCAAATACGCATCAAATTAATTATTATTATTTACTAAAATCTGTGCTTTTTTAGAATGATTATATTTTTTACCAAATATTGGCCATGGAGCAAATATATATCCAAATAAATAATTTTAATTAAATATTAATATGATTAAAAATAATATATTTATTAATATTATATTTAATTATATTTTTAAATTTTAAATATTAGAAAGATTCTATGATGTGGAATTATCTTGCCACAATTATGAACCTCATATAAATTTATGTGAGTTATATATTTATCTTAAAAAACTTTATACAAACACAAAGATGACCAATAGTATAGAAAAAATAAATATTTTTGTCTAACACAGTCAACATACAATGTATAACTTATATGTACCACAATTAATATTGAAACCATCCATTTTAACAGAAAAAAGTAAGAAAGAGTAGTAGTAGAGGTAGCCAACAGGGTTTGCTTTTTTTGGTAAAGATTTAACATGGATACAATCAATCATACAATGTACAACTTATATGTACCACAATCAATATTGAAACTATTCATTTTAACAGAAAAAGTAAGAAACAATAGTAGTAGAGGTAGCCGACAGAGTTACTTTTTTTGGTAAAGATTTAACATTGATACAATCAATTAGTAAAAATATAATATTAGTTAAAATTTTTTCACTACTTACAATCTCACAACACTTCCAATTTCATAGGTAGTAAGTTAGGGTTTAAAATTTTAGATTGGTAAAAGGCTAATGAGTATATATTTTTCATACTTATATCAATGAAACAAGATCTTTTAATCTTGAGGCGTCTTGGATCCATGTTTCGAATAGATTTGGGTCAAATCAGTTGTCTGAATCTGGCTCCGTCCACTGAGTCTGGATCCTACACACCATAACTACAAATAATAGGTCAGATGACAGCGGGAGGTTGTCCCACTGTAAACACTCCTACGCTCAAGTCAGCAAATAACCTTCGAATTAAGAAGATAAAAGTAGAGAATGTAAAAAGATGCAGAGAGTGTTTGAGATATGTGAGTGCTCTTGTGGAGATAGCCTTTGTTGGCTTATGAGGAGCACTGACTCTAAACACTATGTTCGCTGGCAATATAGTGGCAAAGAGTGAGAGAGAGAGCGTTTACAGTATGAAGCGTGTGAACTTTTCTACAGAGAGCTTTTGTGGGTAGGTTTAAGCGTAAAATGAAGTGTGCCTTGGAGTGTGGATTCCATGGCCTTTTATAGGGACTGCTTTGAGCTGCCTTCCTTGTGTAGGACTTGGTTCCCATGTTCTGTTGGGTTCACTGCCTTTTCTAACGTGGAGCTTTTATGGTAGTAACAGTCGCTACATTGATTGATTTCTTTCTGTGTTCTATAACCGTTAGGGTGTCTAGCAGATAGGGAAAGGATTCTGACACCTTCCTTTAAGAATGCACGGTGAATCTGCTGGATGACCATTGTAATGGAGATTACCTTCTGTGAAGAGTGCAAAATTAGGGGAGACGACTGTTTTTGGTCGAGGACGGTCGCATGAGCCAAACTGGGCTTGGCCCACTTAAAACCTGTCCTGTAGACGGTCAACTGGTCACGCTTCTGGTCAATGGAAGCATTGACCGTTTGAATGATTCCGATCAACGAAAACATTGACGGTCATGGGCCTAAGTGGGCCGTCATGCTCTTGGGCTTCTTCTGACTTATTGGTCTTTCGACCGGTCAACGGAAACCTTTGACTGTCCGGTGCTAATGGACCGTTGTGGATCTAGACTATTCATCCTTCTTAGGCCAACCCATTACTGCCATACCCATCAAATCCAAACAACTAGTACGGTATTATCGGAGTCAACCGTCACTAGGGGATGAGTAGTTAACAGAAAAAATAAGATGACAGAAATGTCCCCACCTTTTAAAGATTCGTTAGATGTAAAAAAAAAAAATCACGTCAAAAAATTAGTCATTTTGAATGTCAATAAAGATGATTTCAAAAGCGACTGCATTAAAAATATAAATAAAATTTAAAAATAAATGAGCTATTAGTATATATATGTATAATTTTACTTCTACAAATTATACTATTAAAAATATTTGACGAAATAAATAAATATATATATTATATTATATTTTTTTTATAATATTTTATATAATTATATTTTTATAAATTTTTTATTTTTAATATTTGGATCGTATCTAACATGACATGATCTAGCCCAACATAGACGGGCTACACATCATGTTGGATTAGGACATATTTGTACCATCAAATGTTAGGTACAGCCCATCATGTGAACATATTAT
>BSYO01000014.1:8510403-8521075 GCA_033239525.1 Nepenthes gracilis | reverse complement strand
CCACTCCTAATTTGATGTTTCAAATATGTATAGGTCCTAGATGGCAACTCCTTCTGAATTTAAAATGTTGGACAAAATTTATTGTGTTGAAGCCATAGATGATATGACAGTTTATGATCCTAGACATGTGCGTTGTAGAAAAATTTACGATATTTGACTAGTGGCGTGTTTGTACAAGTTATTTCATACACGTTATACATTTGGTTTTGGTCTAATTGCAAAGGAGACTCTGTCAAAATCTCCGTAGGATTTAAATGATTTAAATTCTGTATGTGTCTGATGGAGGGTCCTATAAGGATTAGAATCCATTTCATCACAGAAGAAGTAGAGGTTCCCTTAAACTTCCTTACCTCATTCATGAGTAAGGACGCAATGATCTCGTCTAACTGAAGTATATCGTTCCCAAACAATAATGTCATCACAATATGATTATATAATACTGGTAAGGAGGCCAACAATACTAACGCCTTGTCCTTCTCCTTGATTTGCTCATCGAGAGCTGACATTTCCATCACAATTCTATTGAACTCGTCCAGATGCTTCTCAAAGCTTCCTCCATCGGACATGTTAGAGACATTTGTCTAATTGGCCTATTCCGTGACCATATGTTTATAGTATCGATGTCGGGTTGTGGGTTGTTGGGTTAAAGTCCGTTCTTTCCGTTCCGCCCTCTAGTCGTTTGAGCCGTCCGAAGCCCCAGTGCTCGCCTGGTGCTCGATACCCGCTCGAGCCGAAAATCTAGTAGGTAACTGGCTCGCTAGGAGCTCAATACCCGCTCGAGCTGAAAATCCAGTAGGTCTCGCTCGCCAGGTGCTCGAACTCTGCTTGAGCCGAAAATCCAGTAGGGTGCCCGCTCAATGCGCGCCTTCTGGCCGCTCGAGCGCCGGTGCAACGGGCAAAAATTTTGAACGACTTTTTGCGCCCTCTATATTTACTGACTTAGGTTTTGAAACCTAAGATTGGAGAAATTAATTTCGTGCCTCCTTGAGAAGAAAAGCCACTTATGCTCCATGTTCATTGCCTCTCTTGAGAAAACCAACCTCACAAGATTGCTCTACATGTTCATAGACGTTTTCTCACCAACTTTATTTCACCATTGAAACCTTGCCTTCTACCTTCGTTTGGAGACGTTGGTTCGTGAAGAAGGAGACTCGTTCGTGATTGGCAATTCAAGTGGTTCGAGGGAAGATTGACGTGAAGACCGGTAGGAGTCCGGTTCCGTTGCCGCGTGCAAATCCAAGGAGTTCCTTGATAGGGATCACGTGGCGGGGAGTAAGTCGATTAGGTTAGCGCGTCGTTACAAATCCGGGCCCACTGTAAGTTGATTTTCATAGTGTATTGCTTTTACGGCGTTGAAGCCGGGTATTTTTTTGATACCGTGGGTATCGAGTTTTCACTCGTCACCAAAAATCGCGTCATTATTATTATTGTTCATCATTATATATATTGTGCATGCTTGTTGTCTCGTTAGCATCTAGAAATAAATATCCTTTCGTGTATCGGATATTTATTATATTGCTCATTATACTTTTAATAGGGTCAAACTTGATTGTTCACGTTAGCACACAACGTGCTTTTCAATTAATATCGAGAGACTTATCCGATCCGCGACTCCGATCTAGATGTATACGAGTGGATCGCTCTCCGTTCCTCCTTCTTTGATGGGAATAACTATGCCTATTGAAGGTCCGGATGAGAGCTTTCCTAAAATCTCTAGATGAGCGTGTTTGGGCACACGTGCCCAAGTTGGGTGGACTCCACCCACTAGTTCCTCCTGCAACAAACCAAAAAGACTTATCGTCATGGACCAAGAGGAACTCGATGCATGTAATTGGAACAATAAGGGGCTACATGCTATTTTTATGTCTGTATCTCCCGATGAGTTTAAACGTATTTCAATGTGTGAGACTTCTAAAGATGCGTGGAAAATTTTAGAAATTACTCATGAAGGCACGAAGCTTGTTAAAAATTCAAAATTGTAAATGCTCCCCACTAGATTCGAAGAAATAAAAATGAAAGATGATGAGACCTTTGATGAGTTCTATGCTCAATTAAATGATATTGTGAACTCCACATTTAATTTAGGAGAACGAATCCCTGAGAACAAAATTATTATAAAGGTTCTTAGGTCACTTCCTGAACGATTTAGACCTAAGGTCACTGCTATCGAAGAAAGCAAAGACCTTGATAAAATGAAGATTGAAGAACTTGTAGGATCTCTACAAACTTATGAGCACACCTTGCCACAGTCAAGGAAAAATAAATCACTTGCTCTAAAATCAAGTAGGGAAGAGCGAAATCGGGATTCCGATGAAGAATCGTATAGTGATGATGAATTTTCCTTATTTGTCAAGAACTTTAAAAAGTTTTTAAAGACAAATAAATTTTCCTCAAAAAATCTGATGTGAACTCAAAACGTTCACCTAAATTTGAGAAGAAAGACCAACGTAAACTCAAGGATTCCAAATCAAAAATGACTCAAGGAGTTAAATGTCATGAATGCAAAGGGTTTGGTCACTATCGAGCTGAATGCCCAAACCTTAAACTCCAACAAGGTCAAACCTTTAAAGCTAATGTGACCTTAAGCAATGATGAAGAAGAAGATGATGAAAAATGTCTGAAAATGGCCCTGTCAAATACATGGCGTTTATGACCTCAATGTGTGACAACGTGAGAGAGAATATTAATCAATCTGATGGCTCTGAGGCTGAGTCAGAAGCTGAATTTGATGGCCTTCAAGAAGCTTACGATAAACTGTTTAGGGATTGTTTGAAAGTAAAGAAATTAAATAAAACCCTAAACGGTAGGATCACCGATTTGGAAAAAGAAAACTTATCTCTACAATCCAAGGTTGATACTAAAAGCTAAGAAATTGAGAATTTGAAAATCTCATTTTCTAAACAAATCGCGACCTTGGAATCTGAACTTGAGGCCACTAGAAAAGATTTGAAACAATTCTTAAATGGGTCAACAAAACTTGATCATATGCTTGGGTTGGGTAAAAGTGGAGAAAATAAACATGGGTTGGGATATGTTGAGAATATGTCCCAAAATGACGTGAAACCTAAAACAATTTTTATTCCCACCAAGAAAATGCCACACCAACACATTGACACATCAAAAGTCACTAAGCAACCGGCTCGACGTGTGGCTACTCAATTTGACTCAACTCATTTGCCAAATTTACTGAATCAAAAAATGCTGAATAAATCATCGAAACCTTTCAAGTCTTCTGTCAGTCTTAATCAACGATCTATGGACCGTGCCACCATGCCTAAGTTTGTGTCTACTTGTCATGCGTGTGGAAAAGTAGGCCATATTCGTCCTCGATACTACACTATGAATTTCTTATACAACAAAAGAAAATGGCCAAAAGTGAATAAACTCCTTGATCACATTCAAAAACTAAATGAACAAGTACAAAGATTAAACCAGAAAGTGAATTCGGGGAGAAGCATTTGGGTTAAAAAAAGGGAGCTAAATTTTCCTACGGTAAATTCCAGATAAATGGGTCCTACATTGTTCTAAACAAGAACAAATAAAAATAAAATAAAAAAAATTATAAAAAAGGGGAAAATGGCGAAATCGAGCGCTCGCTCGCTGGAGGCTCGAGCGCCGCTGCCTGCCTTTATCTTCGAGCACGCAGCGGGCGCAGCACACAAACCCTCGAAACTCTTCGCTGCGTTTTCTCTTCTCCTGCGTCGGCCGTCTCTCTCCTTCTCAATCTCCACCATTATTGGCCAGATCTACAGCATCCTTCACCAAATTCGGGCGTCCTCAAGGTAAATCCTTCCCCGTTTCCTTTTCGTTTCCGATTTCCTGAAGCCGCCGCCGTTTCATGGGTGTCGGTCCTCATTTTCCCTGTTTTCTTTCATTGGCTGACTTCGTCGGCCTCCCATTACTCACCTCCTTACTCTAGATCCCCCGTTTCATGCGTGGATCTTGACCGTAGACCCTGGATCTGTGAGTCGTCGGTGTTCGTCGCCGTTCATGGCATTTCTGGTGCCGATTTCCTCACCTCACCAGCCGGACGCTCCGATTCACCTTGTGGGTGCGTCCTCCTGCTGTCAATCTGCCGGAACCATGCGTGCCGACGGTGTAGCTTCGGTGGGCCTCTGGCGCTGCGTTCCGTGTGTCTCGCCGGCTGCCCTGTGCCGTCCGTATCCCTTCTCGCCGCCATCGACCTTGAACACCGGTACTGTTCATGGCGGCAGTCACGTGCACGACATTCCCCCACCAAACCTTCCAAAAATATATAAATAAATAAATATATATATATATATATATATATATATATATATATATATATATATATATATATATATATTCCACACTTTATATTTAAATTGTGGTGTTCAATTTTCTTTTCAGATGTCGGCTCCACGAAAGTCTCTGTCACGCAAGTCGAGTGGCAAATGCACTCGACCGAGTGGGCTCTCTGCTCTTGATCGCTTTATTAGTCCCGAGGCAGAGTCTCTGGTTTTCCACTGCATGTCTCATTGGCAACTCTCCCTCGAACGGAAGGCTTGCCTTAACTCTGTCGACCCTTTCATCTCATCTATTTTCCTTGACTGTGGTTGGGCGTCGGTCATCACAGGTTTGATTGCTCCGTCGCTCATCCTTATTCAAGAATTTTATTCAAATATTCATGTGATCACTTACAATTCTTTCTCCACTTTCGTGCGCGGGGCACTACTGCACATTACTGCTGATATCCTTGCCCGCATTATTGGTATCCCTCGGGTGGCCAATCCACCCTACCCTTGCTCTTCGGTGCTCACCCGGCCTAGTTTTAATGAAATTGCCACATTTCTCCATGGTGCCCCTTTGGAGTGGAATGGCAAAGTGTTCCAGACTTCATACCTCTCCTCTCGGTGACTGGTCGTGAGCCGTATCATGCTCATGAACCTGTTTCCCGTCTCCCACTTCTCATCCCTTTCAGAGGAGAAGGCATTATTTCTGTATGCTCTCCTGAGTGGCCAGCCCATCGATTTACCATCTCATTTTATCACACATATTATCGCCAACTTTTCCGACCGGAAAGTGGCCAACCTACCTTTTGGGTGCCTTATTCAGCGACTCCTTGCTGGGCTCGGTCACCCCTTCGCGGACTATCCTCGCCTACCGCTCGGCCGACCCATCACCTCCACCACCTTCGCTCAGAGTTGGTCCCACACACGTCGCTGTGCTGCCGACCCCCAGGAGCTGTTCGATGAGCCTCTCCCTGACGTGCCACCTCCTCAGCCGGACGAAGGCCCCTCTGGTTCAGCTTCATCCTTTCCTGATCCCTCGGCGACTGCCCATCTACTTCGCATCGGTACTCCACCTCCTCCTCAGCTGCTCTGATGGGTCAGATATCTCGCCTTGTCGACCGGTTTGAGCGTATGTACTCTTCTCAGGAGCGGATTCTTGCGTCACAATCTCAATTCCAGTCCCAAATGCTTGCTCGTTTTGATCGGTTGGATGCTCGGTTGGACACTCAGGAGGCTGCGTATCAACATTGGCAGCTACATTATGGCACTCCACCTCCCAGCGATTCTGAGTGATCCCCTCTCTTTGGCTCTTCGTGACAAAAAGGGGGAGATCGCGGTTTCTCTTTGGTGCATGCTGATAGGGGGAGCTTGGGCGAGATGTACTTCTTTTTGTTAGGGGGAGTTAGACTTGATGTACTTCTTTTTGTTAGGGGGAGTTAGATTTGATGTATTTCTTTTCGGCACTTCCTTTGTGTTACGTGTTATTTATATTCTCTGGTTATCATTGATATTATCTGTTGACTTGCTTTGCACGCTATCTGCTCTCTCTGTTGCACTTTAGTACTGCATGATGTATTTATTATTGCCTACATTTTTATTGTTGGTACTAATCTTGCTTGACCAGGAAACTCAAGTACACAGGCAGTCAATGCAAGTTTTCATCACATCGCCTCAGCAGCTCTCGTATAGCTGTTTACTTTTTTTTTGTCTCTTATGTATCACTAGGCGTAGGTTTTCATAAACACGGGTTCTATCTCGGTGGTGTCTGAACCAGTGATTCACTTGTATTTATTTATTTTCTAAGTTTTGTCACGGAATTGCCAAAGGGGGAGATTGTTAGAGATATTTGTCTAATTGGCCTATTCCGTGACCATATGTTTATAGTATCGATGTCGGGTTGTGGGTTGTTGGGTTAAAGTCCGTTCTGTCCGTTCCGCCCTCTAGTCATTTGAGCCGTCCGGAAGCCCCGGCGCTCGCCTGGTGCTCGATACCCGCTCGAGCTGAAAATCTAGTAGGTAACCGGCTCGCCAAGAGCTCGATACCAGCTCGAGCCGAAAATCCAGTAGGTCCGCCGCTCGCCAGGAGCTCGAGCTCCGCTCGAGCTGAAAATCTAGTAGGGTGCCCGCTCGATGAGCGCCTTCTTGCCGCTCGAGCGCCAGGAGGGTTTCTCACGAAACCCTACGACCGCCCGCCGCGCGCTTGAGCCCTGCTCGAGCACCGGTGCAATGGGCAAAAATTTTTAACGACTTTTTGTGCCCTCTATATATACTGGACTTAGGTTTTTGAAACCCTAAGATTCTGAAGAAATTAATTTCGTGCCTCCTTGAGAAGAAAAGCCACTTATGCTCCATGTTCATTGCCTCTCTTGAGAAAACCGAACCTCACAAGATTGCTCTACATGTTCATAGACGTTTTCTCACCAACTTTATTTCACCATTGAAACCTTGCCTACTACCTTCGTTTGGAGACGTTGGTTCGTGAAGAAGGAGACTCGTTCGTGATTGGCAATTCAAGTGGTTCGAGGGAAGATTGACGTGAAGACCGGAAGGAGTCCGGTTCCGTTGCCGCGGGCAAATCCAAGGAGTTCCTTGGTAAGGATCATGTGACGGGAGTAAGTCAGCTAGGTTAGCGCGTTGTTACCATCCGGTCTGTAAGTTGATTTTCATAGTGCATTGCTTTCCTGGCCGTTGAAGCCCAGAGTGTTTTTTTCGATACCGTGGGTATCGAGTTTTCACTTCGTCACCAAAAATCGCGTCATTATTATTATTGTTCATCATTATATATATTGTGCATGCTTGTTGTCTCATTAGCATCTAGAAATAAATATCCTTTACGTGTATCGGATATTTATTATATTGCTTCCGCTATACTTTTAACGGGGTCGAAACTTGATTGTTCACGTTAGTACACAACGTGCTTTTTCAGGATAGACGCAGTGTATAAAATTACTTCTTCATATGCAGTCTCGTGGTCAAAGATTTGGACTTGTATCTGCTTTAAAACTTCTCCCAGATCTCGGCCGGGTCTGATAGGCTGAGAACCTCTTGAAGTATATTGTCCCCCAAGCATAACTTAATAGTGCAGTTTGCAAGATCTATCTTATCTTGTCACTCTTCCTCTGCAAAGTTCTCTGGCTTCTCATCCTTCTTTCTCAATGCTTTTACGGTTCCTTCTCAGATCAAGATATTCATCATCCTTTTCTACCAAAGGATAAAGTTACCCTACTCATTGAACTGTTTTGCACTAAATGACAAATTCTTTGAGGACAACACAACTTAAACTGTAGCTTGAACCTGGCTCTGATACCACTTGTTGAGACACAAAACAGTGTCCGACTGAGCAGCAAGTAGGGATAAGCAAATAGTAAAGGGAGAAAGAAGAAAAAAGATAAGGCCAAATTTTTTACATGAAAAACCCTTCTAAATAAGGAAAAAATTATGGGATTGCAGTCCACAAAAGGATTGTACTATGTGAGTTTTCTGTTACAAGATCACTGGCTACACAAGCCCTAAGAGCTGAAGAAGAAGAACAGAGCGTTTTGAATGTACAAACTCAACTCTCTCTATTACATTTCACTTTTCCCTTGCTCTTTGTTTCTGCAATTGCTCACACACACACATACATAGCTCACAAACACAAAATACACACACATATGTATACTGGTTGATGAGAGTGATGGCTATACCAACGTGAAGGACACCCGTATAGGTAGCAGTCTGGTGATTGTACATCTCTGCAATGGTGCCATAGACTGTTGGGCCCAGTGCAGACAACGCCCACTCTGCAAATGCAGAACGCATCCCCCATAGATCTCGTGTGCTCAGGAAATCTTCTAAGTTGGCGTCCACGTATATTTTCTATGTTGAAATTCTGAAACAATTCATAGCATTCTCGTCCATCTTCAGAGTCCTTGGTCACTTTTGATCACAAGACTGCGGACCATATTCTCACAAGAGTCCGCTACCATTTTATCACAAGGGAATAACCCCAACACTAACACCAAGTTTGAATCCCATGCAAAAGAAACGACGAAGGATAGGAACTTCAACAACGAGAGGATCCCATCCAAATCGAATGATGTTGGGATGGATTACTCTTTGTGAGTTTCATTTCTAATGTATGTACTTATTCTTTGATTTATTTGTGGCCATGTGGAGCTCCGAGGAGGTTCACATGATAGACACTTGAATGAAGGAGGTCCTTCAGCAAGAGAGCTGAATGACGCTTTGTTGCCATAAGACAAGATGCACATGCATTAGTAGCAGTGTCACCCACACTTGATAGGTACTCACACACTGATTCCAACAGTCTTTGGGTAATCATCATGCATATCAGGCATCTGTCTTACTCTAATGCACCCAAACAAGATTTTGCATTTTCATTAGAATGCTAGCACCCGCTATAAAAGTTTGTGTAATTCTTAGAGCCTTCATTATGAGATTTAAACAACATTTTCAGCCACCAACTCAAGAGAAAGCAAGAGGAGGAGGAGAATATTTTTACCAACCATTTTAGCTACAAATCTTGCTCAAATTTTTACCACTCTTGGATGTGTTGTTCCATTTATTGTTTTGAACTTTTATTGGTGATTTCCTTTCTAGTTTTTATTTCTTATTACACTTGACTTAATTTAACTGCACGAAATTGAAGGTGTTGGGCTTATATAACCATTCTTACATGGATTTTATACGAATTCAAGGTTCCGTGATGATTATTTTTGTTTCCTCATGGGTTTAAACAATAGGTATAATAGTTCGATCCTTCTCTAGAGATTTGTTCTTAATTTCACAGTAGGTAGAATTTCAGTGTATTGCCCACAAATACTATGACAAGAAGAGTTGTTGTAGTTCATATCCATTTTCCTCCCATGCATAATCTTAGAAGTAATCATTTCCGCATTATTGTCTCCAAATTTAGTTTTCCACTAACCCGCATAGAGAAGTGAGAGGAAGTGATTAACTCCTTTATTCATCTTCCTTTTTCGGGCGTGTTGGGGCCTCTAACATTTCAACAAGCTATATGAACCATTTAATCATCACGGAAGGAGTTTTGATCTTTTTAGACCCCTGGTTCTTTTTCTTGTCATTCTGTCTTAAGTCATCCTTGCCCCCTTTGCCTTCAGTAGCTCTCCCTTATGAGTTAATGAGGTAGAAGGACGCTCAGTCAATTGACACAGTATCTAAATTCTCTAATTGATTCGATTAAGGCCCACAAAGTATCCAAAAGAAAAGTGGCAGAGAAAGTATTACTGCTGATGAGCACAGAAGCCATTCTGCAGAGTTGTTGCTGAGCACCTCCCTAATCCACAACATCGACAATCCCTGGTCATTCTTCATATGCTTATCCTTGTTACACTTGACCGGATCCCTCAACGATCCTACATGAAGATTTGTAGATTTGCTTCGGTTTTAACAGGCATAGCTCATATCCATGCCTGAGAGCCTTGCAAATAGGGCATTTAGATGGTTTCTATTGTACTCCAGTAGAATATTAGCTGTGATCTCCTCCTCTGTGATTCGCTTGAAACCCAACTGCATCAATTTCAATGCGAATTCTAGCATAACAAATTTATTCATGCTTTTTGATTTGTTTTTCACATGCAAAGGCCCTTTAGTAGAGCTAGCCATGTGGCTCAGCCTTCCTTCATCGAGTATTCAAGGGAAATACCACAGAAATTAATGAAAATAGGAAGAATATTGTGCTCATCTTTTGTGAGACTCATCCCTTGATTCTGGCCAGAATCACAGTTTGTCAATATTAACTAATGGGCAATGACCGACTATAATTCACCGACTATATTAACAAAGAACAAGTCTGTCACACCGATAAATGACACTTACTATCTTCGAAAATGCTTGATCAGTAAATTATTTAGAATTTTTGAATATGGTCAAGACAGCTTATGTGAGATCCCAAAATCCAATGGCTCAAAGTGTTGACCGAAATACAAATCTAAACCGGCCACCTTAAGCCTCAATCAAGTTCGGCATTTCCTTAGTATAAAATAAGTCCGGCTCCACCCTTGTTAAATCAAATCCGGCCATGTGAAATGACTGGCCAGTTTTGGAAGTGCAAGAAGCCGAAGTAAAATTTGACCGGATTAGAAGAGTTGACCAGATTTGAAGATATTGACCGGATTGGAAGAGTTGACCGGATTTGAAAATGTTGACCGGAATTGAAGAGTTGACTGGATTTGAAGTTGTTGACCGGAATTGAAGAGTTGACCGGATTTCTTGAAAGGTTTACAAAAATTGAAGCCGGCACTGCATGTATTTGAACTTGGCTTAATTAGAAATATTGACCAAAAAGTTGACCGGATAAACTAGTGGTAACTAAAGACAAAAGTAAACTTTACTATTTAGTTAGAATCCAACTAGGCGGCGACCAAATGGAGTAGGTAAACTAATTTATTTACACCC